>VZRF01008725.1:0-46605 GCA_013396875.1 Vireo altiloquus
CCATCCTCTGATTACACAAACTGACCCATCCATGGAACCCCAACCCCACAGGCCACATCCATGGGACTCTCAGGTGAGAAGTGGCTGAGAGGGTGCCTTAATCCATCAAAGATCCCCCCGAAGTGCCCCCACAGGTTCATCCCTGAAGCCTTGCACCACAGGATTGCACGTGATGCAACAAATCTGGAGTCTGTTGTAAGAGACAATGGCAAACTCCCCCCACCAGGGAGGTGCCTGAGCTTTCCTATGTGGCCCAAGTGTACGTTAACCCAGGGGATTCTATGCTTCTGTGAGGAACCTTCACCACAAAGAAGAGCAGCTGGAGAGGATCAATGGAACGTCACTGGGATCCACAGAGTGGTGATATTTTCCTTAATCTTAATCAATTTCTTTCTGCGCCCCCCCCCCACCCCTATTTTCTACTTCTCTCTTTCTTTCTCTCTCTCTCATATTTGCCATCGTATAAAACCCATACTATTGACTGGCATATGGTCTCCTTTGTACCTTAATTCGGGTAGATGCATTTCAAAGAACCATAATAATTGGATTCTAACACCTTTGTATGATCCACTGAATCCCCCTCAATTATACTTGGAAAACAAGGCCTGGCTGATGGCCGCCAGTGAAGATGGGAATAGTGGTATCAGATATAGAGATGAGAACAGATTGGCTTTATTGTTAGATGGGGGCAGACCTACGATGCTCCCAACAATGAAGCAGGCAAAGAAAGGTCTGAAGAAAGGAGTACTCTGCAACCAGCCTACCAGCAGGAAAAGTCAGAAGCTTTTTTCCTATCAAGCAGAACTTTGAAACACTGATATCTAAGACTAATTCACCAAGTCTTTTTAAAGTAGCTCTTACATAAAATGAAAGAATTAAGCTCACAAAAAAATATTTCTGATTACTGTATGAGTCCACCAAAGCCACATATTAAAGATTTATTAGATGCTGATCTCAATACAGCTGAAAACCAAAAGGAGATTTTTGAGACAAAATATTAGTTAAAAGAGAAGCTGGTGCAACACCGTTAGTATTTTAGTAATATGTATACATTGCAGACAGATAACCACATCTATGGATACACATATATAAAAATAAAATTACTGGTACAAGCTGAAGGTGGAAGAATAAACTTGTTAATCACTTGTAGTTAAAAAGGAATTTATTTTTTAATCATGTCACATGCACTCATTTTCCTAGAGCAGATCAAAAGTAATAAAAACCTGCAAAGGCACAATTGAAAAGTAAGATTTTAAAACTCAGTTACCAATACAGCATAACGAATGGATTGTTGTGTCACTCGTAATGTTGTATTGTGGTCTTTTAAAAATGTCCATCATATTCTTTTAAAGGCAATTATATTAAAAGGTATTATTCCTCTGATAATCATACAACAAATGCTGATCTGATTACTTTCTTAATCTGTGATGGCAGCTGACAATGTAAAATGAAACTAGAACTTGCCTGTAGTTTACAGTTATTGTATCTCAGATATCAGCAGCACAGAACATTTTGCCCAGGTGTTGATACGTATGCAGCCTTCTCTGCTAGTCTGTCAGTCCCTGTTTCCAGGGCTGTGTCACATCCATTCAGTTCCGTGTTTTCCCTTTCTTGCAACACATTCTGTGAAACCCTGTGGACATTCTGCAAATTATTGCACTGCATAAACTGAACTTTATCTCAACTCCAGTTAATTAAATCAATAGCATGCCCTGTGCTTTGCACAAGCACTACTGATGGGCTTTGACTGACAGCATCAGCTTTATAAAGCATCACAGTGTAAGGCTTAGTATGGCAAGTGAGTTCTTTTCCCTTCTCTTCCTCACAATTGCTGACATTTTGGCTATATCTAGTGGTTGACATGATTCAGACAGGGTAGTAGCATGGAATTTAATAAGAAAGTAAGAAGGCTTTGTCTGTGACTGAAAGCCCCTAGTGAGAGCTGTGGTGTATAAACAGCTTTGCTGCTGCTAACATGTTGGAAAAATTTTAACAATAACAAAATTATACTTTTAAAATCCCTTAGATGATGCTTTATAAAGAAGATAAAGTGTCTATCATAATAGTGATATTTTTCCTGTAAATATCAGAAATTCATTATCAATGATCCTTGCATATAACATTCTGGAGATATGACATATTTCTATATATGTATATACCTATTCACACTTGCAAATGTGAAATAAGACAGATTGCCACTGTTCCCCCAGAGACGTACAACAGCTATTTTTCCTAGACAAGGGAAATTACTTTGAAATACGAAGTTTTCAAACTATTATTTTTTAATTTTAATAAAAAGAAAAGACTGATATATTTTTTTTTAATGTTCCAACTAGAAATAATAGCTTAGGAGTGGAAATTAATATGCATAGATTATTTTTTCCATACTACATGTCTCCTAGGATCTTGAAAAATAATGAAAGATTTGACTTGATAAAAAAGTGCACAAAAGAAAAAATGATAATTAAAGTATACTATCATCAAAGGTCTTATAATCACCCATGGCAGTAGCAGAGCTCTGAAGACTTCATCAAGGAATGTTTAAATGGAATCACTCGGATTGAAGAAACAACAGAAACTTTTTTCTTCTAAAATATTTTATTGTATCCAAAACTTCTACTTTTAAGGATTAGGGAAAAAAAAAAATACTCCTCTTTTAAAAGGAGTGGTTCAACTGTCTTTAATCAAAGTTTTATGATGCACCCATTAAAAGAGCCTATTTTCAGTAGGAGATAGATGACATAGTTTAACATTTAACCTCTTATTTTCTGTGTCAGTTGCTTTTTTTAACCTGATTTTATTTGTTTTCTGTTTCTGGGAAGATTTCATCCTGAATAGCCCAGGTTTTTCTCTCAGGCTAAACAAAAGAGGTTCTTCAAATATAAATAAATTTTAAGTTACTATGAGATTTTCTTTGATAACCTCGTTTCTCTACACTTTGAAACAGTTTGTTTCAAATGTTTCTGCATTTTTAATTTTTAAAAATTATTAATATTTTTTTGCTGCAATTTTAATGATATCACAATTTATAATGAAAGAGACTTTTAAAATGTGAAAGCCTAATTTTAAAAGGTCTAGTATTTCTCAAAACATCTAAGGCTTTCCTGGTCACGCCTGTAACAAAAATAAATAGATTCCCTTCATAGAGCTTCTAAATACGTTGCAAACTTCAGAGATGCAGTTCATTTATGCCTGCCCACAAAACCCTTGGTCATCAGTCCTCCAGCCAGGAAGGTGGAGGTGGTGCCAGTCTCTGCATCCTCATATCACATCTATGCTGTTCCAGGCAAGAAGGACAGAAAGTGTTTTACTCCAGTGACCATGAGGCCACAAAGCAATGATCCAGAGGCAGCAGGGATGCCAAAGACACCCAACAGAAAAGACAAAGCCTTAAGTGTTCTGTGGTACAGAAAGAAGGAATCTGACAAGCAATTTAGAAATCTGTATGTTTTCTAAAATGGGTTCTGAAAGTGGAGAAGAAATTATATGAAATGGTCTTGATATTAACAAAAAAAAAAAATTCAGAAGAATAGATTAGCATCACATATTCCACAAGAAAGGACATTAATTAAAACTACACAAAATCCCCACAAACCTTGTAAATGGACAAATATTTCCCAAATAAGAGATTGTTTCAGGACTTTCTGCAAAAATGGTGGAATATATATGTTGCAGGGAGGGAATGAAGAAGGAAAAAAATGTTATGTTGAATTGGAAATGGAATGTCACTGAAAAAGTGACATATCCAGTAAGAAATGTGCCATTCCCATACAGCTCTTCTCAGCCTATTCATATTCTACAGAACTCTACAGTTCTTTTTAATCCAATTTAATTTGGATGATTAAGTATATTGAAATAGCAACTGAGATGTAGTAAAAGCAGATTGTCAGTCGTATTTTCTCTGTCTCTAAGAAGAGCAGGAGCTGAAGGATAAAAGGACACCACAGAAGTAGGTGTGGGAGTTGGGAGAGCGGGAGGGCTCAGAGGGGAGATGAAAGGATGGTGGAGGTTGTGCACACAGACTCAGCTGCAGGCACACAGCCCTGCTCCTGCAAGCACTGACTCTCCAGATGGGGCATGGTACTGCGAGCTGCAGCAGCCACAAGAAAGCTGTCTGATCCTTTCCCTGCAGGAGTCTTCCTCAGGATACCTGAGGACCTTAAAACAATCCAAAGGAAGGCTTGTTGTGCTACTTTGGTCCTTATAACATTTTGTCTTACTGCTGTGCTAATGCCTGACGCTGTCCACTCTGCCTCTGCTTAGCTTTTTTTCAGGACACAGAAAAACACTTTATCTCAGACAACTACTTTTAACCCTCACTAGCTTTATGAAAATCATTAGTGAAATGAGCTCAAATACCTTTTTTCTAGGGAACTTCTCAATAAACATGTTGCCCCCTTTGCCCTGTAAACACAATAATTATCAAAATAGATATCTTGATGAAGCTAATCCCTATTTTTTTTAAATTTCATCCCTTAGATACCCCTGTGTGCTGGTTGATGGAAACTTAGGCTACACTGCAGCATTTCTGGTGGGACAGCATCTTGTTTCTTGTGAGTAAAATTCCTGTGATGTCTCTGGTAAAAGTCTTTGTCACAGGTGATGGAGGTAAGGGAGCAATGGGAATACAAAACTGCTGCAGTTTGCCTAAAATGCAGAAACATCTGCTTGAGTCATGAGTGGCTTGTTGGCTGAGTTCAACTGGGGAGAATCTGACAATTAATCTGAAGTGTCACTATATCAAATAGAAATTGTTGTAGAGGGCTTCTGGGGGCATAAAGGTAGCTCTGGTGACCAAAGATTGCATATGTTTCTGTGGTTTATTCATTTTTAAAGACTTCACTGCACTCAAATTGTAAACTTTTTTCTAAAAATAAAGTCTGCTTAGTGACTTTCTACATAAATGGTGACCTACTTTATGGAAATAGGTACAACAGGACAGATATGGAAACTTCTAAGAACATTCATATATGTAAAAATTACAGGCCATGTAAAAAGAGATGTTATTAATTCTTTAAAGGAATGGGCAATGAGATAATACAATTTTTTCTGCTTGGGGCCAATTTTCCCCTTTGGACTGATTGGACTCTAATTTTCATGTACAAACCCAAAAGCAGAATTGCCATTCTGGATATTTTCCCTTCTGTTTTTCTACCTGTTTGAAAATAAGATTCCACTCTGAGATAATCCTTTAGTCCCTGGACAAGTATAAAAGCTTTAAAATACTGTTTCAGGAATCTTGCCTAATCTGAAATACAATAAAGATTATGAAGTGAAGAAAATAATTCATGGGTTATATATGAGTAACAGATCTTTCTAAAATTTTGATTTCTTAATTTTTCCAACATGTTTTGCTGTGTATATCAAGTATCTCAATATTGTTGCATGTATGAACCCAGACAACTGATTCAAAACCCAACCTAAACAGTAAAACTGATTTTAAAGGATTTGAGGTCAGGCCTTAACAGACTTCCAGATTCCAAATGATTTTCAACCCTGCTCCCTTTAAAATATTTTCTTTTAAATACTTTTGCAAACGAAGCTTACCAACTGAACAATCTTGATGATATTCTATTGTTTCAATGGATCAAATATTTATGAGTTACTTTTACTCTATTTTTATCTCTCTGTGAAAACCTTCAATTCCATTATGCTAATACTTCAAAAATATTTTTTTTCATTTCAGTTATTCTTCTGACAAAGTAAATAGTAGAAGTCTTTAAATTTCTTTATCCAGTTGATTTATGGAATCTCTTACCCTAATGCCATTGAAGCAATAGTAATAAGCAGATATGTCAACTAATTTGAAAGGTCTGTCTACATGGAAAAATAGAAGAAACTTTGAAGATACCAATATTTATCTCTTTTTTGATTGGTTTATTTGTTAGTTTGTTGAAGCACACCATCTAAAGTGTTGAGGCATCATAAAGAGCATTAAACTTTGAAGCTGGGAGAGCAAGCATATTTCAAGGTTTTATTCTGTTTCAGTTCTTCTGTGTACTACAAATAATATATCTGTGAGCTCAAACATACTCCAGAAAAATTCTTCATGCAAAGCTCTTATGAAGATTTCTATAAGTTTAAAAGTTGCATTTTTAAGCAAATAATTGAAGGTGGAATTTGTCCAAAACTAACACCTGCAACAGACACAAACTGTGGTTTTAAAACAGTCTTTGGGACCATTATAAGTGACACTGACTAAGACTCATTCAGTGGAAAAATTAGAAGGCTGAGTGCTCAATTTCTACCATATGGTTACAAGTAAAGAATTTAAGATAATTAAGATAACCTGTCTTTGTACTCTTATGTTTTGAACACCATGAAAGACATGAACTTATTCCCTTTGGGGCATTACACAATGCCATGTGTTCAATTTTCCAGAAATGTGGACTTGACTTGTTTATAATATAATTGTAAGTTAATTTTAAAATAAACCAAAATCCTCATAAGATATTTTTACTACAGAAATACTTTGCTAAACATTTCTTGAAATTGTTTAAAAATGTTACTAATTTCTTCTACATTCAGTATTGGTTTTCAAGTAATTGAGTTTTCTTTGTGGCCATTTTAAAATCTTGTTCCATTCATTACAAGCCTAAATTGAATCATCAATAGCTTAAGTTATTAAAGATTTGGGGAAAGCAGAGAGGAAGGTTGGGAGAGCACTACACCTTGAAAGTCAGCCAGGTTGGATATGTGACAGCCATCCAGACTCCTGAACTTAATGCCATTATTGAGTAGTTTTTAAAAGTCAGAGAAGTTTCTGAAACACCAGACTCACACTGATATCATCATCATAATTCCAAGAAAAGAAAACAATATATTCAAACACCTGGAAACAGGAGCAGTGAACTCTCCACTAAAATTCTGTTCTTCGCTGGATAATCAATCATCCTCTGAGGAGATGGCAGCAAAGATGGGGCAACCCTGGATGTATGGACAGACTAGGGAATGAGAGGCCGGAGAGCACCCCTACAGAAAGGGACCTGGGGCTCCTGGTTGATGTCAAGCTTGGAGAAGAGACTGAAGGGAGACTCATTGCAGTCTAAAAATTCCTCATGAGGGGAAGGAGAGGGGCAGGTACTGATCTCCTCGCTGTTATGACCAGTGACAGGACCCAAGGGAATGGCCTGCAGTTGTGGCAGGGGGGGGTTAGGTCGGATATCAGGGAAAGGCTCTTCACCCAGAGAGTGGGGCACTGGAACAGATCCCCAGGGAAGTGGTCACAACACCAAGCCTGACAGAGTTCAAGAAGTGTTTGGACAATGCTCTCAGGCACATGGGTGTCCTGAGCAAGACCAGGAGTTGGGCTTAAAGATCCTTGTGGGATCTCTTCCAGCTCAGGATATTGTATGATTTTATAATTTTAAGACTGATACAATGCATTTGGCAGATTTCAAATTCCAGATTCCAATTACAAATTTTCTCTCAGTTCATTCGCAGTTGCCCTTTTACATATCCCTGTAGGAAATATGTGTGATATTTAATCAAGATGAAGGGTTCTAATAGACACCTATATCAGAGTCATGGGGTAACCATGAATGAGCCACCTGCTCAGATCTCATCACAAGCACATTGATCATTGAAAGGTGGTTAAGAACTTTCAGGTTTTTAAACTTCCTTTTTTCCATTCTGAAGAGGAGTCTATTCAGCTTGATATTTTGTATTTTCCTGTCTTAATCTTGCTGTTCAGTGCTGCCAGCAATAAAATGTCTGCTAGGATTCTGCTGCAGTAGTTTGTTTAACAGGGGCAGTTTCTAAACCTGACCTATTCAGCCCCCTTGTGGTACACACCAAAGTCACCAGGTTTTGCTAAGTTCAGCATGCCTCTGAAATATTTTATAAGAATAATATCCCCCATGTAACAGGAACTCTACATTTGTTCTAAGGGTAAATTTTTCATCTTCTAACGATGAATCCAAGAGAAGTAGAGATCATGCCTTTTACCTTTTGAAACCTGTAGCATTAGTAGAATGCTTCTTATGTTTTTTTTTTTCTTGAATTTCAGTATCTTACCAATATATAATTTAAAATTTTTGCCACTTTCTTACTTGCTTTTTTACTTATTCTCTTCCTAACACCTATTGCTGCTTTTGGCAGAAGCAGTATTCTTACCTTTAGTAAAATTTAAAATATTTTTTTTATTCTTCTTATTTTCTTTTTATAAGCATTGGATGACTCAATTGTTTGGCTTGTTTTATTTGGACTTTCCTCTGATCTGATTAAAAGTAAAGAATAGTCTTCATGACACTTTCAAGGCTTTCTAGATAAATAAAAAGGGGTTAAATACATAACCAATAAATAAATAAAGTATATCATTGAGATATCATGTGCATAACAAAATCCCATTTTCATATTGACAGCTTTTCAAGCTTAAAATTTCCTTTTTAAAATTTGAAACTGTTTTTGAGAATACAGTTCCTCAAGTTATGCATTCACAAATTTTTACTTGTAAATGTTTATCTCCCCTTTACTCTATGTAAAATATCTATAAGGGGAAAGTTTGGGACCAGCCATCTTGAGGAAATCTGAGAATTTGCAGTTTTAAAAAAAGTGCAAAACCCCAAAATATAAAAATTATGTCCCTTAAACTTTAATTGATAATTTTGGGTGTTTTCCTTGCTGTGGAGCAACAGCAAATTTAAATATATATACTTTTATGACCTTACATGATATAGAATTGCTACAATTTTGTGCTCATTGTTGATTTGACATAACTTTTTATTGCATTTCACTGAAGTCTTGATTCTAGAATGCTTCTTTAACCAAAGTAACTGGCATGTAGAGGTTCTCATATCAGAGAGGATCAAATCAAACCTTCCGACACAGAAGTGTTATCTATGAGCCTTCAGAAGTCTAATTTTCAGTATTGAAGTCTCAATTAATTTCAAGAAAAACTTACAAAGCCTGACTTATTTTTTTAACATTATTTTCTGTGCCTTCTTAGGAGCTATGGTGGATTCTTGAGAAAATTAGAACAAAATATTCCAAATTGCCACACGTTTACTTTCTGGAAAATAGAGTAGTCAAACGCCATTCGTACATATATATAAACTCTCAGAGGCCTTAAAATAGGAGTAAATTTTAAAGAGTTTGTGGTCCTGGCAAGTCTTTTTAAGCTTCTGTACTGTTGTCCACTGACATTCAAATACACAAGAATCCTCACGTGCTTTAAGAGTGAACTCAGTGAACCCTTCCATTCCTTACTAGACTTAAATGAAGTTCCTCATGGTCTCTTTATGGTCAATGGTTTTTATTTTTCACTCTAGTCTTGTTTTCCAGTTAGATGCAAAGTTTACTCTCTGATTAGAAACTCTCCTTTTTACATAATAAGGGCACATATCTATTATTTAACAGTTACTCATTATGATATACAAATGTATAAACTGTTCAACAATTACAAAGTCAACTTTTAATAGAGTTAATGCTTCTTACACAATGTGAGACAATGACTAAAAAATTCCCCTTGGAGTACACTGTCATTGTCAAGTTTTTCACATGGAAATTATGCCAGAAACATTTGTTTCTCTTACTTCATTTCGCTTTTTCTGCTACTTGAGTAATCAAAACTGTCTCAGCATAGTCCCATATTCCCCCACTTACTTGTCTTATATACACAGAGGACCACCAAAGACAAGGGAAGGGAAGTAATTTCCTGAAATCTGGGTATATTTTCTAGAACAGCATCAAGATTTCTGACCTTGATCCTATGTCAAGCAACATCTTATGCATTTGTCCCAGAAAGAAAATTAATTTCCCCAAATTATTTTACCTGTTTTAATGTTCTATTCTTCAAAATTGTGCAGGGTTTTATCATATCACCACGAACATAGACAGTATTTTTCATCATTCCAAGATCCCTGTAAGAAAATATTCATATATGTTCATTTTAACTTAAATTTTTTTAGCTGTTGTAATAAAAATCAAAACCTGATTTCTGACTTCCATGTTTTAGAGATTTCCTTTCTTTACTTTTTTTTTTTCTTTTCCAAATTTTTCTGTTCCAAATTGTCTAAAAACATTTGAAATATTTTCACCTACTTCTATTCTCCAGGTGTCATGTGGTAACAAAAAAACCCCATTTCTGCACTCATTTCGGGTGGCCTTTATTTTCATTACTCTCATATTTATCTGAAGTAGACCATTCCACCTATACTCACTCTGTTGCCTACTACTCTTTTATCACATTCCACCCTACAGCACAGCTCAGAACTGGAGTAGAAGGCAAGTTGTTCCAAAGACAAACATTTCTATTACAAGGCTCGCCGCAGGCAGCAGCTTTGTTCGTGTCAGATTTGTTCATGGCAAAAACATACTTGATAGATGACATTTAGTTTTATGTAAAATAAATAGTTTGATTAATTAATCTGGTTTTTTCCCCACAATGAAGTATGTTGGATATTTCCTGCCTCAGAGATGACGTTTTTGGAAATATATCAGTCACACGACAGCATCTCATTCTTGTGTAAAGTATAACACATATATGCAGACCAAAATCTAAAAAAATCAGATCTTCTGAAAAATATTTCACTCAAATGCATAAAAATGCATTAAAAAATGTGGCTCTGGACAAGCTAGTCAATTTCTCTTCATTCAAAATAATTTTAAAATATCAATTTTGCACAATTATTTATGTTCATAATTAGTTAATAATACATTGCTAAACAGTTATCTTGAAGTTATTAGTAAATTAAAAAAGTAAAATTTCCAAAGAAATACATGCATTTAACAGCCACAACTGCCTATTGCCTAATTAAAGTACTAGAAAACTGAGATTTAGGTAATGAGCAAAGTCTTTCTTAATCAGTTTTTGGTTTATGGACACAGCTTCAATACAGTTTGGGGGAAAGAGAGAGAAAGCAGTAAATGTCAAGACCAAGGTTAAAGCATAAATTACATCCAAAAAAAGTGTTAACCTGGCCTGTTTTCTGGGTTCTTTGGGGTATAAACTAGGAAGGACTTATTTGCACTGGAGACAATGAAGTACATAGATGAAATATCAAGTCACATTTTGTGAGAAAATGCTAGGGGTTAAAATAATATTGTGAGTGAAAAGAGAAAGGATTTTGAGCAAATGTCTGTGAAGCAATTTGTGATAAAGCTTTCTCTGTAGTTCGAACCAAATTCAAAATTTTGTTTGATAAATACAGTTTCATTTACTATAGTTATGGGAATTAATAGCTC
Source organism: Vireo altiloquus (assembly GCA_013396875.1). Taxonomy (NCBI): domain Eukaryota; kingdom Metazoa; phylum Chordata; class Aves; order Passeriformes; family Vireonidae; genus Vireo; species Vireo altiloquus. Next base: position 11,185 of record VZRF01008725.1, read on the forward strand.
CTATTTTGTACCTTTATCTGGAGGCAACTCTCTGTATGTCTACAGATTGATAATGCTGAGCAATAGAAGAGAGATTATTGGAGAGGATTGACCTTGGCTGAATACCATATGTCCACCAAGATACTCTATTAATGCCCGAGGTGGCCACCTAAAAACAGAAATTAGACAGAAATAAGGGAATAAAGGTAGATATTTATTTGAAGGGCCTTCAAAGGTTACACCCTGGGCAGGCCAAAGGCTACATTCAAGATGGACCACGGTCACAAGTTCTTCACACTTGAATACATTTGGTTCATTTGCATATCAGGGTTAATTGTCCAATTATAACCTCAGTTCATGAGGTAACTACCCCAAGTTTGCCCTTCTTCAGGGGCTTTTTATTTTACACATTTTGGTCCCAGGACAATCTGGGCGTCCTTGGAGAGCAGGCCTGGAGAGGCTTCATTATGTCTATCTTAACATGAGAGAACAGCAGCCAACAGGCTACAAGAAACTTCAGAGTTACACACTAGGCAGTACAGGATTTGAAAAATATAAAAGTTAAAACCTAAGGCATCACTATCACTCCCCCTTCTCAGTTGGACAGGGGAGAGAAAATAAGATGGAAAGCAACTCATAGGTTGAGAGAAGGCAGTTTACTAAAGAAAATGCAAAAGGTTGTGTGAGTGGGAGCAAAGTGAAAAAAAAAAAAAGAGATTTTATTCTCTACTTCCCATCAGCAAGCAATGCCTGGCTACTTCCTGGGAAGCAGGGCTTCAGCATTTGTAATGGTTACTCAGGAAGGCAAATATTGTAAATAACATATGCATCCCCCTTCCTTCTCCTTAGCTTTTATGTCCGAGCTGACATCATATTCTATGGAACACTCCTTTTCTCACTTTTGGTCATTTGTACCAGTCGTGACCCCTTCCTGGGTTTTGTCCACCCCCATCTTACTGGTGGGGTGCAGAATGTTGGGGAGACAGCCCTGGTGCTGTGCCAGGCCTGTTCAGCAGGAGCCAAAACGCTGTGGTGTTACCAACGCCTTTCCAGCTACCAATGCAGATCACAGAGCTGTGAGGGCTGCTGAGGGAAAATCAACTCCATCTCAGCCAGATCCAGTAAAATTATCCATAACACACAGTCTGCCACATACACTTAGAGGAGTATTTTGGTTAATGTCACCAATTGACTTGATTGGTGCCAATTAATTTACATTTTTAGAGGAAGATAACAGCTAAATTTGAACTTGTCTTAGACACAGATATTTTTCAGACAATAAAAAGACTGACTACTGGATATGAATCCCCTACATTTTAAAAGCTTGCCATTTCAAGTATTATGTGTGGAGAGAGATCACAGAATCACAGGAAGAAGAGGTTGGAAGGAACCTGATGATTTTTTACAATCAAGCTCTCCCGTGAAGGAAGGATAACTTAAATAAGAGTGTTCACAACTTCTCTAGTCAAGTTTTAAAAATCTCCAAGGATGGAGATCCCATACTTTCTCTCTTTTACTAACCAGTTGTGATTGCAGTTAAGCATTCAGCTTCCTAAGGTGCAGTTTGAATTTCCTTTGTTGCAACTGTTTTTTTGACTTTTGTCTTTCCATACTGGTTTTAGGATAGAGTTAATATCCTTCTCATTAGTTACTATAGTGTTACTTTGGATTGGTTCTGGAAAATATGTTGACAACACAGGGATATTTTTTCTATTGCTGAGTTTACACAGCCTCAAGGTTTTTCTGCTTCTCACCCCACCAATGAGGAGGCTGGGGGTGCACAAGAAGCTGGGAGGGGACATAGCTGGGACTGCTGACCCCAGCTGACCAGAGGGATATTCCATGGCATCATCCTCAGCAATCAAAAACTGTGTGAAGCCTCAGAACAAGTTGTCTTTTGAAGTAACTGCCACACGTGACGAACCCCTGCTTTCCTGGAGATGCTTGAATGCTTCCCTACTGATGGGAAGCAGTGAAATAATTCCTTTTTCTACTTTCCTTGTGTGCATGGCTTTGGCTTCACCTGCTAAAACACTTTTATCTCGGGAGTTTTCGCTGTTAGTCTTCTGATTCTCTCCCCCTTCCCATGAGTGGGAAGTGACTGACTGGCTGAGCTGGGTTTAGTTGCTGGCTGAAGTTGAAGAAAGACAGTCCTTTTTAGTGCACAACACAGAGCCCAAAAGGTTCAAGACATTGACAGATCTGATTGGAATTTTCTATAACATATTTATGAGGATGAAAGTAGAATAATTTCTACAATTTTCCAAACAAGTTAAAGAATACTCAGTTAATATATTTGTCATTAACTTATCTTCAATAACAGGAAAAGGCAAAAATTAACAAAAAATAAAATCCCACAAAAAGCTAAAATGAGCCTTCAATGAGTTTCAAAGCCTTTTAAGTAGCAGAAATCTGTTTTGGAAATAATACAAAGATGACATTAGGCATAGCTACTGCTCTTGCGCTATGTCACCTGGGATTAATTTATATAATAGGTGGGCAGGTAAGCCTGTTAAGCAGTTCTGTACATTGAGAATTTAGTTATCAAATCCTCAGGTAACCAGATAATCTGCTTTATTAATGTGCAACAAACAAAATATCTTGGAACAATGAATAAGGGAAAATTGCACTGGGGATTACCATGTTAATACTATACAGTGCCAAACATAATACAGAAGTAGACTTTTTTTCATTAAGTACTAAATACAAATTGAAAAGAAGATGGAATATTCTGACTGTTTCTGTCTTGCCAAAGTGCATGAGGTTGATTAGCAAGCTACAAAGTGAGCAGCTGACATTTGAATAATAACATCTACAGAAATTTCAGTAAAATTACTTTTCTTTATCTTCAGAAATCTGATTTTGTCATAAAGAATTGGTTTTACTTTGTTCATCGTTTTTATTATATTTGAAGCAGCAGGTTTAGGTTTTTTATGACAAGATGTGGAACATTTACAATATTCTGTTCCTGGCCTTGAAAAAATGACCACTAATATTCTTCTTGCTGAACCTGTGCAAGTAGTTCTTCCTGTGGTATGTAGTAGAAGAAAAGTTACCTCCTACAGCACAGCCTCATTGGAATACTGTGAATACATAAGACTGACACTTCTGCTTCAACCCAACCCAGAAACTGTTAAGCAGTGCTTTCCTGCCAGGCATCATATGAGGAAAGTAAAATGTTTCTATAAGCTTGTGAGGGAGGAATACAAAACTTGCTCTAAATATAGGCAGCATTTTTACACAGTTATGAAGCTATAAATGGAGTTAGGCAAAAGGAGGGTGGGGCTGGTGGGGGAAGGATACAATTTTAGGGGTTGTGACAGAACCTCTCTCTCTGTAATGTGTTTCTGTCAAGAACTAATCAAAAGTGCATACTAGTTATCTGCATAGGTGTTTTCACATTAAGTTTTAAAATAAGTTAGAAAGTTTATGCACAATTCAGCAGTTGCTTATCTGAGGATCTAGAGAAGCAGCATGATTCCAACTGCTACTTCGCAGTCAGCAACCTCGGTGGCAGTACCCTACCATTCTGTTCCTCATCCCCAGAGGCCAAATCTGTACTGTGCCCTGCTGTAATCAGCAAATGATCCAAACACCTTAGAAAGGCCATAGACTCATTTGTTTTAGGTATTGCTTTTCCTCCTCCAAACACAGAAATGTGTTTGGTCATTGCTGGAAATAACCAGGAATTTAAAATTCATCAAAATCAAATACTGTGTGTGTGCACTAAAAGACTGTGATTCCCTTGAGTAGATTTAGCCTAGTGAGTCATGTCCAGTTACCTCTATCACTTTTTCAGAAGTAGTCTTTTGCTATCTGGTCTATACACAGATCATCTTGATTTTTTGTTTCACTTCATTAAGTGACAAACTTCAATAAAAGAAAGAGAAATAGACCAAAAAATAGAGACAAATTTCTTTTGCTTTGAACTACTACATCACAAGGTATATGGGTGTGGTGAATATGAAGGTGGAGAAGAAATCATCTTCCAATCTGCTCCAGATTTCTCATCTGGATTAAGGTCAAATTACAACTTTTCAAAGTTTTTCACTGCGCATCAAAGCACAAGCATTGACCTCCTGATTCTTAGCTTTATGCATTTCTTGCTTTTCTCCCTATGTTGCATTTAAAATAAAAACCAAAAAAATACTTTCTTAGATCATAGTGTCCTCAGAAAAGAAATCAGGAACCTTTTCCTGTAACAGGAATTCCATATCTATATCTCTGTCCTGTGTATTTAGTTCAAAACAGTATACTCATTGGAAAATTTCCAAAGCAGAAAGAGGACACAAACAACATACTGTGACATTTCTAGCAAAGCAACTCTTGTAAAAACAAAATAAAACATATCAGTTATGAACTTCTTACATGTGGACCAGAATTTCACTGTTAGAAATCTGTCAGCATCATCTTCAGCTCAGGAAAAAAGAAGTCTAGAGTATTTATTTTATGATCTGGGCTTCATGTCATGATAGTGATAAACATCAGTTTTTACACATCTGAATATTTTTTTTTCTGTTGAAAATAGGGGATAATATTTTAAGAATATCCCTCAGTTCATGTTGCTCTGTGATAACACATATGTAGTATCTTTGATTTTTTGAGAGACTTTTAGGAAACACCAAACTGTAAAATAACGTAAGAGACAAGTGAAAAAAGAAGAAATAAAGTTTTCAATCTGAGAGATGAGTTGCAAAGGCTCTGCTTTCTGTAACCAGTGGTCATATGGTACAATTAACACTGACTAGGCAAGAATTAGCATCTTCCAAAGCTACAAACCATGACTGTGCACATGCAGTCAATACACCTGCAGATCATATTCTGAAGTACAAATTTTTACTTGGAAATGAAGAAACCAGATGAAGCTGATGATAGAATAGAACAGAAATAGAATAGACTATTTCAGTTGGAAGGGATGTACAACTATCTTCTAGTCCATCTGACTGACCAATTCAGGGCTGAACAAAAGTTAAACTATGTTATTAAGGGCGTTTTCCAAATGCCTTGTAAAGAGTGGTAGATTTGGGGCACCTAGTCTGCACATTCTCTGGGAAGCCTGTCCCACTAGTTGATCACCCTCTCAGGAAAGAAATGCATGGTGCAGCTTTCAACCATTTCCATCCATCCTATCACTGGATGCCAGGGAAAAGATTTCAGCACTGCCTGTCCTTTCCTCAAGAAGCTGTAGAAAACAATGTGGTTGATCCTCAGCTTTCTTTCCTCCCAGCTAGACGACCCCAAGGGCACCAACCACTCCTTACAGGACATACCTTCTAGCCCTTTCGCCAGCTTTCCTGCCCTCCTCTGGACTCATTCAAGGACAATACAATAAAATATAGGAAAATCTTACACTTACACCAGCATTATGCAACCTCCTACCATGTGATAATGTCACTGTCTCTTTTGTGCAGCAATTCTCAACATAAATAAAAAAACAGTATTACTGTGATCAGTTTAGAAACCCCATGTAATTTGTCATCTCTACAATAAGCAGTATTTAGAAAGCTAATATTTGAGAAAAAGTTATTATTACATCTTCCAGTCATTGCTCTGCATTAATAAATAGCTAAAAATATATATTTTAATTTACTGTACACAATTTAATTTAAATATAAGGGGTTCACCACAGTTGCATTTTTTTCTGATTTTGTATGGTGGTTTATTATGTTTTAAACTTTGGAATGTCTCAAATATCCCAGGCAAATTATTAACAAGGCTTTGCATACATTATGCAGTCTGGTGACAGACCAAGCAAGAGTGTGATCTCTGTCATAGGTCATATTGCAGAAAATAGAAAGATAAGCTGTACAGATGGATTCATACAAGAAGAAATTGTGAACCACGTTTTAACAGCAATTTAACACTATATCCTTTTATGTTTTCAAAACCCAATCATCTGTGTTGGTTGCTGCAGGAGAACATGCATATTTTTCTTCATGCTCAAGTCCTCTTCCTGGAAAATCAGCAATATTGAGACAACAGAGTATGGATTGACTGCCTACATGCTTCCCTTTTCTAAAAGACTGAATCCCTGCAAAATCTTCTGCATTTTGGAATGTAGTTTGGGTATGTCAGTTTCATATCAAAATTATGAAATATGTTTGATATTTTGGAAATTTTGGAAATTTAAAAACTTCCAAAGTCCTCTACAGAGTGCAGTACCACATTGCTGACTCATCCAGATCAGCTCTTGTCATAAAATACAGTACTGCTGTTAAATATATGAATAAGTGTAGAACTTTAAGAATATCAGAAATGTCAAAATCAACCTGGATAGAAGGCCATCTTCTGAAATATTTGTAGAACTCAAGATTTGAAAACTGAGTATGTTTATGGAAATAGGGGGTTTCAGCTCTGCTCTGTCAGGACTATAGTTCAAAGGTATCATGGCATATGTTATGAAAAATATGGATTTGGTTTGGTTTTGGTTTTGATTTTGGTATTATGGTTTTGTTTAGTTTTGTCTTGTTTTGTGGGTTTTTTCTTTGGCTGATTGGTTTTTTTTTGGATTTGGTTTTGTTTGGGTGTTTTGGTAGGTTTTTATTGTTGGGTTATTTTCTGATCATATTTCTTTAATGGATAAAGAAAAAAGTTCATCAATCTTAGAGTTCAAAGAGTGAAGAAGAATACACATTCCAGCTGATTCTAAACTGCAGAAAGTAGTGTCCTACAAAGTCCTGGTCTAAGGACTGGGATAGTGGATTTTGTGGAATTTTTTTTTACCTATTTGATGAAATATTCTCCCAGCAAAACTCATAACGAAACCTTATCTCAACTTCCTGAGTTCTTCAGTTTAGATACTAGAATCCAGATACATTCTCCCTTCCTTCCTTCCTTCCTTCCTTCCTTCCTTCCTTCCTTCCTTCCTTCCTTCCTCTCCCCACCCTCTTTCCTCACTTTCTTCTTTTCTTGACCTTCAATGTCTCATTTGGATTTGTCAAATGTCATTATTTGTTCCATAAATTAAGCATAGCCCAAAAAGACAAAATAATTTTCTGTCTGAATTGATAGCAGCTTAAAGGACGGAGCAATTCAGTTTCATGTTTGATAGTTGTTGTGTATGTAGGCAGTCCCTTAGAATTTTTCACAGCCTAAACAAAGAGCCACCTTTGAACTTTTCAAAGTCTTCAGCATCAGTGGAAAAGAGAGAGATGTTAACTCTATTTTTCATAAAAGAGCCACTAATTTTGAAATGTTTTCATAATATGGAGAATCACTAATTCTAAATTCAAAACTGATGAAAAAGCTCCATTGTTATTCTCCTGTGGTGACTTTTTTGCCAATCCTTTACAGATATGTTTGGGGGGGGGCTGTGTGTCGTATTTACTACTGAAGTTAGGTTTAAGGAGTTGTATGGGTCAGAAATGTATTTGCTGTATTTAAATGTCAATTATGTTTCCCTTTACTATAAGATAAATATTTAAATCTGAAGTTTTTGTGAGTATGATGTGCTGGCTATTTTATGCAGAGATCTCCATTGTCTCTGCAAAGATTTTAGGACCCATCAGCTGAAATTTCCTCATTCAAACTGAAAACTGACTTCATGATATTTTGGTTTAGGTTTGTTTTGCATTGTATGCAGTATCAATAGAAACTGAAGAATTTTCTTGTGAAAATTTTGGAAGGAGAGAAACCATACTTCTATTGTTATGTAGAGTGCAATTATACATGAATACCAACATAAAAAGTTTACTTTTTCCACATTCATTTTCTATCTTTCTTCTGCTTTTCTACTAGTCTCAGCATAGTATTTTTTGTTTTCAATACAGGAAAAAAATCACATTTGCAACACAGAAATGTGGTCCTAACCTTATTGAAAGTGGGTGTGAACAAACTGTCATAGCCGTAAATAGAAAACAGCATAGACAATGCACCACTTCAGGATACATATGACAACTGCTCTTGACCCAGGAATTTTTTCCTGATTTCTGCTACACATTTGAAAAGTCTTGTTGAAAATATTTGCTGTCAAATTCTTCTGCAGTGCACCTGCCTCAAAGGGGCAAAAGAATCTTTGGACAGCTGTTATCAGGGCTCACTGAAAGATATTTAAACTAAGTTTGAAGGGGAAAAATTAAAAATCAGATTCACTACATGTAAGTCTGGTGACGACAAGACAATGGTTGAAGAATGATGTGTGAGGTCCTTCAGTCTGCCACCTCAGTAGATGTAGGGAATGGAGTTCCAGATGGCATTAAAGATGCAAGGATTATTGATGTGTTAGAAACCATGGATGCCCCTGGGAGTGATCACATAGGAAATAGGACTTCTTGCCCCCAAAAGATCAATAGCCCAACTGAAGCACATCTACCCTTTCGCACACAACATGGATAACGATGAGGAGAAGTTGGAAGCCATTGTGTAGCTGTAAAATGATGGTATAGTAGCTGTGACAAAGACACAGTGGGATGACTTGCACAACTGGAATGCTGTAATGGATGTCTATAAACTCATCAGAAGTGATTGGCAGGGAAGAAGAGACAGTGGGGTAACCCTGTGTGTTAGAGTGCTTTGATTGTCTAGAACTTAATGGATAGGGTGTGGATAGAGGGGAAGGTCAACAAGGCAGATATGGTGGGAGTCTGTTACAGACACAATCAGGATGAAGAGGCAGATGAAATATGCTTTAGGATGTAGCAGGAAAGAAAAATCTTACAGAATAAGGGCCTCTGATCCTTTCTGTTAATTTCTGTCACTTTTACTCACCGAGAAGCACTCTGGGAAAGGTTTGCTAATAGGACAGTAAAAGACAAGTTATATAACCTAGAAAACAAGTGACATAACCTACGTGTGAACACTGCGTGATCAGAAAGCTGACTGGTTAGAAGTACACATGAACAGCAGCACCTGCAGTGGCAGGCAGCCAATGAATGGGTTTTTTTAGTTTGTAAAAATGTTAACAAATATAATTTTAGACTGAGTACTTTTAACAAGGTATAAAAGCTTGGCATTGTAGTACAATATATAAGGTCTTGCATTATGTCAATAAAGTTGATTCTCTTCGGAACAAGAACGAAGAAGGTGCATGCGTCATTGCTACAATAAGGAGCTGGGAGAAGTCTCATGATAGCTAGACTGTGTTCTTGTGGGAAAATTCAGTTTCGCAGATGTCTGCTGGAAATGCAATACTTCAGAGAGAAAACAGTCTAGGAATTTCCAAGAGAGTGTAGAAGGTAAATTCCTGACATAGCTGCAGAGTGCTGTGAGATGTCCCCCTGGACCTGCATTTGTGAACAGAGAAAGACTGGTGGGTGATGCGGTGGTTGGAGGTCATCTTGGGCACAGTGACAACAAAATGACAAGAGCTTTCATTTCTCAGAGGAGTGAGGAAGGGGGTCAGCAAAAACTGTCTTGGGCTTCTGGAGGGCAGACTTTGGCCTGTTTTTTTTTTTGCCTTGGGATACAGTCCTGAAGAGCAAAGGGATGGTTGGAGGTTTTTCAAGAATAAAATCTCAAAAGCCATCTCCATGTGCTAAAAAAAAAAAAATGTCAGCAAGATAGAAGACCAGCCTGGCTGAATAGAGAGCTTTGACTTGAATGCAGGGGGGAAAAATGTCTATAAGGAAGTTGTAGAAGTTATGCACGAAGATAATTAGAAGGGACAAAGCCCAACTAGAAATTAAAATGTTTACTGCTATGAAAGACAATAAAAAATTATTCTATATACATATTAGCAACACAAAAGGTCTAAGGAAAATCTCTATCCTTTATTGCATTCAGAGGGAAAAAAAATGACAAAGAATGAAGAAAAGTCTGAGGTACTTAATGCCTTATTTGACTCAATTTTTAATGTAATACCAGCTGTTGCCCAGGTACCCAGCCACTTGAGCCAGAACACAGGGGTGGGGAGCTGAATGAAGCCCCCATAATCCAAGGTCAAATGGTCAACAGTCATTTAGACCACTTATACACACACAGATCTATGGTGCTGGGTGGAATCCACCCACAGATATTCAGAGGTCTGGCAGAAGTGCTCACAGAGGAACTGTTCATCATTTCTCATCATCCCTGCCTGACCAGGGAGGTCCCAGTTGCCTGGAAGTCAAAAGGAGTCTCAGGACAAATGTTATTGCTCTCTACAGCTACCTTAAGGAGATTGTAGTGAGACGGGAATCAGTCTCTGCTCCCAAATAACAAGAGATAGGACAAGAGAAAATGGCCCGAAGTTGCACTAGGGTAGATTTAAATTGGATATTAGAAAACATTTTTTCATGGAAAGGGTTGTCAAGCATTATAACAGGCTGCCCAGGGAAAAGGTTGAATTCCTATCCTTGGAGGTATTTAAAAGACATATAGGGAGACTTAGGGGTACTTAGGGACATGGTTTAGTGGTGGACTTGGTAGTGCTGGGTTAATGGTTGGACTTGATGTTTGTAGGGGTCTTTCTCAATCTAAATTATTCAATGATTCTGCAAATTTGACCAGTTGCACTGAGTTCAAGGAGGGTGCAGCCTCTGAAGCATTGTGTCAGATGTGTTGCTTAGAACCTTTGAAAATCTGTTACATTAGATCTTTGTTAATAATACTGGCTTTACTAAAAATAAAGGATGGTTATTCTGTTAATAAGTATGGAATTCTGGGAATTATCAAGCAAGGAAAATTCATTGCCTTACACTGCTCATTTATTTGGCAAGCACATTTTTGTTTTATTGCTTTACGGTTATTCATAATAACTTTTAATTGTTCTGTAGTACATTTTGAAAAAGTAATATAATGTTAATAACTTAAAAGTAAAATACAAGTTTTTGCTACAAAATTTTTATTAGGAAATACTGGCAGCTCCCAGGGGTCTGTTGGTCCGACCCAGGATGCCACGACTTTCCCAGAGAGAGAGTCTCACAAAAGAGAGCTTTCTAGGAGTCTCCAGTGATCCCCCAGCCCCAGGGGCACCTCAGCAAGGGGATAGCCTGTGGCAGCAGGCATTCAGCTCTCAGCTGTGATTCCAGAGAGCGATTTCAGCTCTTGCCTTGTGAGGTGACCCCAGGCTGACTCAGAGAGAAAGAGACTGGAGCTCCGTATGGCAGTTCCACAGAGGCAGCTTTATTGTCCAGCGCTCCGTGAAGGGGACCAGGGGCGGAAGCTCCCTTTTGTCTGGGGTAGATGCAGGGGTTTATATGGGAAAAGCAGGGGGTGGTATCAACGGGGAAAAACCAATGGGTTACAAAGGATCTACACGGGGCCCCAAAAGCTTGATGGGATCTCGCCATGAGCAGGAGGTCTGCTCCATCCAAGGGTATCTCTCCAGAGGAGATTGAGATAAGTGAACACATATTCCATTTTCTGCTATAGAATTCAAATCGTAGAGGGAAGTCTGTAATCCATGTCCTCAAACGCTGTGCCTCATGCTAACTTTGAAAGCCTGATTACCTGTCAAGGAACCTTGTTGAAAACTTAAGAGTGCTCACTTCCATTTGAGAACTTCAAGACGTATTTTAAGACTAGTACATATCTTAAGGTCTGCGGCCCTTAAGAGACACGAACCTACTGCAGAGAGTCTAACAAAAGGCCATGAAGATGTTTAAGGGACTGAAGCATTTCTCCTATGAGGAAAAGCTGAGAGGATGGAACCTTTCAGCCTAGATCACCTCATGGACAGCTCATCAATTTTCAGCCTCTTTTCAGCAGTGCCCAGTAACAGGAACCAGAGAAAATGGGCACAATCTGAAACACAAGAGGTTCCACCTCAGCATCAGGAAACTTTTTTTTGCTGTGAGTGTGACTTAGCACTGGCACAGGTTGCCCAGAGGTGTTGTGGTATTCCTATCCTTGGAGATATTAAAAAAAATCTGGACATAAAAATCAAGGCAAGCGACTCTAGGTGGCCCTGCCTGATTAAGGTAGTTTAACAAGTTGACCTCCAGAGGTCTATTTCAGCCTCAATAATTCTGTGAGTCTGTGATATGAAAGGCAGATCTTGACACAAAACCATCATATTTTATAAGAAAAACAAGAAATATTACTCCATTCCATGAAGAATTTTATCCTTTTATATAAATTAGAAGTATGCAGAGCACATCAGCATTACTTTGGGAAGATAGCATAAGTCTGTTGTGGAAATGCTGATAAATAATGGTGTGGCTAGGACTCTAGAAAATTTTTGGTCCATGTAGTGATTTTTCCCAAGTAAGGTTTGGACGAGGGGACTGGAAAGAGGAGTGTTCAGAACTGTGGCCATCCCTTACATCTTTTTCCTCTGGATCCCAGTGTCACAAATGTTTGTGGACTTGGAGAAAAAATCAAGCAATCAATATCTTGTGGCATAGCAGTGTCAAAATAAGAGCTTATTAGGGATTGCTTAACAAATTACTAAATATACTACAATGCAGTAGGTAGTCAAAAAGACCTACAAAGTTCTAAGTTTCTCATGTCAGGGAAAATCGCTTAGGGTTTTTCTATGTTTGGTTGATTTTGTTTTAAAGGGCATCTGACATTGTTCAGGGCACCTGACTCTAAATTCATACCACCCAGGTTCAGAAATGTGAGTGCCTTGTCTAAACTAACAGTGCAGTTGCCCTAGGTTTCTGCTCTGTATCTTGTATTCCCAGTTACAGCTTCCATTTCAACACTTTGTTTTGAGTTAGGTTAACCTTAGCAATGTTGATAGATGCCATGTCTCTCATTCAGTGTAAAAAAACCCATCACCCTGTCTACATCCTTTATAGCTGAAACAGTAATGTCTGTTGGCTGTAAAAAGATACAGACAGAGCTGGAGTAAGAGTTATCTGTGTTTTCCTATACTTTGCTATAAAGAGAGGGTTGCTGTGATCTGGTGATAAACTTAGACGTGCAGGTGTGACTGGACTAAAGCCCTGTGTGGGAGAAAGAAATAGCAAGCTGCAATAAAAAAAAACCACAGAGGGGAACAATATATAGAGATACACAGACACAAAAATATTTTTTTCTGTGTCATTTCAATATAGAGCTTTTTGAGCTAAGTGTCAGAACTATGTGGAAAAGGGCTAGAAATTGTGAGAAAGGAAAATGTAAAGAGCAGTGGCATTTTGTTTTCTCATCGATTCTAGCCTTTTGTGACCCTGTCTTCAGAGAAAAAAGATGCTGTATATTCTTTAAATAACTTTGGGGCACTCACTCAGCAAAATACTCCAAAATGTTGCTACCATTACTTCATACTGGCTAATCACTTAAATTTGAAAACTACTTAGAGGTAAGTTGGAGATGGGGCTGTTGTTTCTCTTTTTTCCTAACATTCTTAACAATTCAGACTATAGGAATCAAAACCCACGTAATTCTACAACAATAAGCTAACACCACCTTTTCTCATGAAGACAATTAAAAAAAGACATCTGAAGGCCGAGTTGTTTTCATGTAAGATATATAGTTTTATAGCAGATGTGTCAGTATATTGAATTGTCTTAATACGGTTGCATCTTTATATTACCATAAAGGGAAAAAACAAGACTGAAAATTAATTAGTATTGTCTTTCCCTGCTTTTATACTTTAAAATAGAAATAAACCTATTTTCTATTAAAAAAGAAGAAAATAAAAGAAATACCCTCAAATGCTTGGCAGACTTCATTCAGATTATGACAAATTCAGCTCAAAACTTTGTAATTCTTTTATTGATTTTAGTGGGATTTGGATCAAAATTTACTTTTGAATAAAACAGATAAAGAACCTGAAGTAAAAAAAAAAAAATCAACCCAGTATGAAACATCCTTAGAAATGAAAGAAGCCTTGAGACTAACTGTGTGTGAAACAAACTGAACAATGTAATTGTGATTGTAAACCTCTTTGAAAATAAATAATGAAATTATCTTTTATCTTGGTGGGAAATACAGAAGCAGTATGAAGTGTATTATTAATAAAGGCAACACACATTTCCTAAGGATGTATTGTAAGCAGTCATGTAAATAAAAAGCCAATGAAAGATTATTCACTAAGATTTGGAAAAGAGTACAGACAGAGAATAGAAAGATCTAAATAACTTCTACTAATATCATATCAGTATTTCGATATTTTCAGAAATCATATAAACCTATTAAAATGTTGGTTCCTTTTTCTGTTAGTTTGAAAGCTTCCTTTTGAAAATCTTTTTTTCCAAGCAAATTCATTATGCAAACATCCAGTTCCCATGAAAGTAATCTCATTAAAAAACTTCTATAAGTAATATTTCATATCTGTGACTTAATTCTGTATTGAGAAGCAGAGACACACATTCTGACCTGCTATGGTCAGACTTGTTTTTCTGACCTGCTTTTCTTGTCCCCTTCTTTTCAGAAGTGCCACTGACAAATCACTGCTGTTCAGTGTGCTGAAGAAAAGCTGGCTTTCTAACCATGTGTTGCTCACACTGGTAAAATGTGCAGTAGACTGCAATTTCTTCCATCTATTTCATTACCTGTAGCATTTCTCAGCCTGGGAAGGTAAAAATCCTTTTATTTTGATATTTTCCTTACTAAGCTTAACGTCTGGAATCACTCTTATTTTTATAAGAGTGAACGGAAAAACAACTCAGGAATTAATGTGGACATATATTAGAGTGGGAGGAATGTCAGTTTCTGAGTTAAGTGTATCAGGTGATATATGTCAATTATGGCAAGCATTTTCTTCAGGGAAAAGGAAGAGCTGTGTCAGTAGTGAAGTAGTCCATGTAGAAAATCTCTTTGCTTTGTGGTGTTGGGCTAACTTTATATATGTGTATGTACATGGCAATTATCTTGCTCATTTCTTCTGAAAAAATTGTGGGAGAGAAGTATCTAGATTTTGTGGAGATCAAGTATAACAATAACTAGGCTTTTGAAGGAAACTGCTGCGTTTTCCCATCTTCCATCTTTTTATTCTTGTTTCTTTTTATTAGTTCTGAAACACAGGAAGAACTGGAATTTCACTCTAAAGACACCTGCTGTATTTAATCTAATCCCAAAACTAAGTTTAGGCTGGAAAATAACTAACATTTCAGATTTCATCTGATGCATTTCTGAGTATGATGTCAGACTGCCTCTGCAGTTCATCTTATTCTACTGCTGAATTCAGAAACACATGCAATCTACATAGTCATATGTCCCTCTAGCCTTAGATTCTTGATGAAAGTACCATCCCCTAACTCTTATCCTAGATGAGGGCATGCACACAGTAATTCCAGGGGTCAAGTAGGAATGTGTTGTGGTTAGTCCCTCAGACAGCTAAAATCCACATGGCCATTTTCTTATTCTCCTCCAGTGAGACGGTAAACAGAATAAAAAAAAAAAATAGGTGATGCTTATAGGTTGAGATAAAGACACTTTAAGAGAACACAAAGAGAAGGCAAAATAATTACAATGGCAAAAGAATCCACACACCAAATGATGCACAATGCAATTACCCACCACTCACTGACTGAAACCTAGCTAGACCCTAAGCAGCGGGCTACCAGTCCCTGGCCAACTCCCCCCAGTTTTACTGTTCAGCATCACTTCCTACCCTATGGAATATTCCTTTGCTGTCCTGGCTATGCTCCTCCACAACTTCCTGTGCACTCCTAGCCCTCTTGTTGGCAGGGCAGCATAAGAAGCTAAAAAGTATTTGATTTCGTGAAAGCACTGCTCAGCAGCAACTAAAACATCAGTGTGTGTTATCAATATTATTATCATCCTCAATCCAAAACACAGGACTATACCAGCTGCTAGGAAAATTAACTCTGTTCAAGCCAAAAGGACAGCTTGAATGTCCCCTACTACTTCTAGAAGTCTCAGTTGTCTTTCCCATGTCCCTCATGTTTAGCAAAATGTCATTCAGATTCACTTATCCATGAATAAGGAAACAGTCTTTCTTTTTGATCCCACTGAAGCCTCAGAAAAATACTAATATGTCACTAATGGAATTTTCTTGTTACCAGGTCAGATTTCCTTCTTCAACAGCACTTCAGCATCTGAATGCACATCCATTAGTCACCTTGAATTCCTGTTAAGAGTTGTGTACTCCATTAACCCACAAAACATTCTCCTCTCCACTCTGAATAAATGTTATTAAACAGAGTTGCAAGAAAAGTGCCTCAAGTACACTGACCATGTAGAAAAATGTGCACTCCCTGATCATCTTATTTCACAGTGGTTATATGACATGGAGAAAACACAAATCACAAATCTTTTATAAAAGCTCTTTGCACCCTGGCCTGAAAAGTAAGCAATAAGAAATTCTATCTACACACAAGGATAAGGGCCACTGTGCCAGAGATCTCTCACATTCTTTCAGTAGGTAAATTAATTGAGCAAGAGTGGGAGATTTTTTTTAAGGGTATATGCATTGGTGGGTGACTACTAAACCTTCTCATTAGGAAATATGACCTCATGAAGAGCTTGCACAAGATATTCTAACTTTAGGTGAGTGTTCCCAGCATTATGTGACTGATAAACCAAACAGATTATGTGATTCTTTCATTAACACTACAGTGAACACAGCTTAGTATGTTCCCACACAAGTCAGCAATGATTGTAGTCCAGCTAAAATATTCCATGTATATAGATATATACCAAGCTAGGCACCCCACTCATATCCTGGACGTTGGCAGCCAGGGGTCCAGGGTGGTCTCTGTGAGGGGCTGCCAGGGCTGCCCTGTGCCCTACACAGATGGTTCCTGCAGCTCCAAGCGACACACTGCGGGACATGGTTGAGTCCTGCAGCCAAGGGCGTGGCTCTTTAGGGAAAATGTGTTTAAGAAAGGGCAGAAAACTCTTTGAGAAAGAGGGGCAGAAGAGTCAGGCATGAAGTTGAGCCTGGGAAGAAACAGGATTGAGGGGGAAGGTGGTTTTAATTTTGTAATTGTTTTTCACTCTCCTATCTCTTATTAACTGGTAATAAATTAAATTAATCTTTCCCAAGTTGAGCCAGTTTTGCCCATGACAGTGATGGTTGCAGGTGATCTCCCTGTCCCTATCTGAACTCACGAACTTTTTCATCTTATTTTCTCCCCTCCTTTATCCAGCCAAGGAGGGAGAGTGAGACAGTGGCTGGGTAGACATCTGGCAGCTGGACAAGGTCAACCCACAACACATTCCACTAAACAGAAGAAAAATTAACAAAACACGTTCATTGTTTTAAGAAAATTTATTGAGACTTGAAGTCTAGCAAGTATAATAAATGCAGGAACAAAAAACCTGTCATTTTTCTTTATTTACATGTTTTTAAAGAATAAACCAGAATAGAAGGTGTCATTTTCTCTGCAAGTGGTAATAGACTGACGTGGATTCTACTTATTTTGCTTGTTTCTAAGTATTTTCTTCCCTTGCCATTTATAAGATGCTGCAACAGTTCTTTCTGGTCTGTTCAGTTTTTCCTACTGCAATATTACTGTATTTTGTTTGTGTAGCCAGGTTTTGGCGGTGGAGGCACTGCAGAGTTGTCTCCTGGGAGGAGCTGCTAGAGGCTTCCCCTGTGTGCAGGAAAGTCAATGCCAGCCAGCTCCAAGATGGACCTGCTGCTGGTCAAGGCCAAGTCTGTTAGCAGTGGCAGCAGCACCTCTGGGATAACAGATTTAAGAAGGAAATTATACCCTGCAATTGCAGCCAGAGAGAGGAGTGAGAATGTATGAAACTACCTTTCAGACACCCAGCTCAGGCAGGAAGGAAGGGGAGGAGGTGCTCTGGACATTGGACCTGAGATTCTCCGGCAGCCCGTGGTGCAGACCATGGTGAGGCAGCTGTGCCCCTGCAGCCCATGGAGCTTCATGATGCAGCAGAGATCCACCTGCAGCCCGTGGAGGACCTCAGGCTGGAGCAGGTGGATGACTGAAGGAGTATGTGACAATGTGGGGGGCCTGTGGTGGCGCAGATTTCTGGCAGGACATGTGGACTTTTGCAGAGAGGAGTCCATGACACTGGCAGGACATGTGATCGTGCAGAGGATCTACCCTGGAGCAGAGGAAGAGAGAGGAGTCCTCCCCTAGGGAAAGAAGGACTGGGAGAGACCACATGTGATGAACTGACTGCAGCCCCCATTGCCCATTCCCCTGTATTGGGGGTGTGGAGGTAGAGAAAATTGGGAGTAAAATTAAACATGGGAAGAAAGGTAGGATGGGGAAAGGTGTTTTTAAGGATTTTTTTTTTTTCTTTTTCTCATTATCCTACTCAGATTTTATTGGTAATAAATTAAATAATTTTTCACCAAGTAGAGTCTGTTTTGCCCATGATGGTAATTGGTGAGAGATCTGTTCCTGTCTATCTCAACCCTTTTGCTGTATTTGTGTCCCCTGTCCAGCTGAGGAGGGGAGTGATGGAGCAACTTGGTGGCATTCAGCCAGGGTCAACCCATTACAACCACTTCTCTGTTTTTTCCCTTCATTCCTTCTACTTAATAAGGAATAATATAATATAGGAATAAAAAATATACATGTATCATTAAAGCCCAAAATATTATGAGTAGAGGAGGACAGCCATTCTGTATTTGTTTCTCAATGGATAGGTAGCAGATATGAAAACTTTGCTATTCATGTCAGTACATTAGCAATGAAAGACTTGCAAAGACAACATTAGAGTAGTGATATGCCACTAAGGCATTCAGTCTCAAAAAAGACACCAAAAGAACCATACAAGACTTAAAGACATTTTGAATATAAAGTAGTTTACTACTGAAGTATCAATTAGTGCATGCTTCAAAACAACTACATAAGGGTTACACTACAAATGGTAACATCAAAGCAAAAGATAACTGATTTTGGTTGAATACTAGCATGCAAAAACATTTTAATGGAGTCTGTTTATCAGTTCCTGGGTTTTCTAAGAAGCTTCTTTATCCCTCGTGGTAATAGCTGCCGAGTGTCACGAACATTTTGAGTGATGTCTTTTTCAAGACGGAGAAAAAAGGTTTGTGCAGAACCATGTGCCTCTGTAAAATGAAAAATTACTTTTAATTTTAAGATTTGTAGTACAATGCATCCGTATGTAAATGGTATATATGCATGTACCTGTGTGTATATATTTGCATACACATAACCAATATATCCCTGCACAAATTTTAGTACAAAAATATTTGTACTTTGAAGACAAGTACAAAGACGAGGTGCTCACTTCAAAAATGAACAATCTGCAAACCAGATTGGAAATCCCTTTCTCAGAATACCTTTACCACGCACATAGCCCATCCCATTAATCTCAGCAGAGATGCCTGTGTCTGTAACTGTGCTCCAAGTGAGTCAGGACTTGGCTGCTTGGCATTAAGCAGGCACTTGTCATGTCATCTGTGTTACACTTTATAGGAGAGGGGATGTAATTTGACCTTTATTTCCTTAGTCTTTGAGAATAAATTAACATTAAATTTAAAAGATAAATGATATTGCCAGTATAGGTTATGCTGAAAAGATTTTTCATCTATGTCAGCTTGCTAAGTACTATTTGTATATAATACCAGCACATAAACTCACACAAGCCTTTCTTCCTTTCCATATTAAACTAGATTCTAAGTAATGTGATTATAATGCATTCGGTGGAAAACTGTCTTCATGTAAAATAAAAGAAAATCAATATTGATCAATAGATCTGAAAATCAAAAGAATAAAGGAATGAAGGCTAACATCAATTAACAAACATATGTTGTCAGTTTATTGGATTTTCTTTCTCCCAGCTCCAGTTGTTTTTTCACATAAAAAGCACCTAGACCTTATCAAACTTTACAAGTCAACTTCACTGGTTTTCTTCTGTAAGACAGACTTATTTATTTCACTGATCATGCCTGTTCCCATGGGAATTCATATCTTTAAAGCCAAAAGGGTTCCATATGCAATGACATCTGTGCTAGAGACATCCATATTTTAGAGGTTAAAGTGAGTTGATGTAAATTCCCATTTAGCTGTGTTCTGGTACTATCTTCAGCTGATAAAATTTATGGAAAGTAGTAGTTTTTTGACTGATATTTCCATATATCTGTTCTTTTATAAAGATTATCCATGTTCCATTATAAAGATTATCTCATTCACCTGTGAGTAGTATGATTTTCAGCTTTTCTTTCTTATGAGTTATGACAGCATTTCCATAACTGCACTTTTCTTTCAAGTATTTATCTTGTATTATGCCTCATAACAGAGATGCTCATAACTGCCAATGGGTGTCTCTTTTGTTTGTATTGTTAAATTCATGCTCTCTAGAAAGTACTGAGACAGATGAGAACAAATCTGTAAGAAAAGAACCAAACAATTACTAAAGCCAGCCAATGAAGTGCTATGAAAAGAAAACAAATAGGGATAATGCTCTTCCATTAGTATATTTGCATTCATTTAGTATAGGGGTGCAATTTGAAAGTCAGACTATTTAAATTGGCTAATTCTGTCTAAAGTGTTGTGTGAATTTGAGCAACTAACAAGACTGCTGAGGATTGATATTTGTATAAGAGAGAAAATGGTGTTAATAAACCTATGTGATAGCTGTATCGTGATTTGACTAAGTATTTATTTAAAATGCTTTGAGGGTCCACTTGAAAATGTCTGTGTTTATGGAAGCTTTATATTCTCGTTCCTTTTCTCCAGATTTGTGGTATTCTCTCTACTTTTGAGTTCTGTACTATGCTATTACAGAACATGAAGAGGCTTTATCATCTTATGCTGTGCAAGTATTGAGAAGTCAGAAGTCATATTTAAGTATCCAGGACTTAGAAAGGTAAGATACTTAAATATGGTTTGGGAAGAATGCATACGCTATTTATTTTCTTTTAGTGAAAAGATCTTTTTCACAAAGTAGAAGAAAATTCAGTTTTACAGGTTTTCCATATTTTCTGACAAGCTATAATTTTAATAGTGAACAGTATATATGGATTTTTTTAATTTTAAAGCAGCTGTGATATCCAGCAATTGTCTGAAAAAATTAGTTTTCTATAAAAAGGAACCCCAAATGATAACAATTTACCATAAACATAAACAAAGACAAGCAGTTATAATAGAACATCTTGAAAATAATTTGAAAAAGAAAAAGCTTTGCACCTGATGCTACACTTTCAGCTTTGCTTTTGTTGTTTTGAAGATAAATTCTTTTTTTTACTTACATTATAGCCTACCACTTGTATTTAGTTTGTACAATTGTAAGAAGGCTTTAGTAATCTTTATTAAAGTAATTAACATATAAAGATAGGATATCACCTACTTCAGCATGACTGAATTTCAATAATGCTATTTAGAAAACAAAAGGCTCTATTAATATCTTTAATGTCATTATATTACTTTAAATTAGTTTTAATATAAGACTGATTTACATTTTTGTACTTTAAAAAAAAAATTAGTACAACAAAAGGAAACCCTGCAAGACAGGTCTAAAATATTGTGGAGTTATCTAATGCAAAAAAAAAAAAATGGGGAGAGATGCATATTTATAAGTTTTCCAATGCATTTTTTCCATTGATAAATAATTAAGTGCTTTCTATAGAAAATATTTTATTGTAAAAAAAACAACAATAAAAACAAAACAAAACTCCCACAACTAAAGAAAACAAAATTACTTAGGCTGTGATCATCAGACAATATTCTCCCTGTTTTGCCTCTTGTTCATTAACATCTATATTTCCTGACTAAGTTTAAAGTGCCAAATTACGGTATTTAAAAAAAAACAAACAAAAAACCTTAAATTCAAACCTAAACCAAGAAAAGGGTCACCAACCATTCTAGTATTTTGCAATCTGTGGGGAGACATGAACTTTCATAAGCTTTGCCAGTATAAAACTTGAAATACCTTCTGAAAGTATTAAACACTCCTCATTTACTACTAAGAAACCTGACATAAAAATATTCCTAAATTTATGTACTGTACACTGACATATAAAGTTATATGGAATTAACATAGACCCTGATAATAAATTCTAATATGCTACATTTTTTTTAAAGTTAATTTAATACTAGTCATATAGAAGAATATTCAATAACTTTTGCTAGCTTCATTATATTGGGAGAATTGGGCCTTTCTTATGGGCTGTTATTGTACGGACCAGAACATACATGCAACAGTGGCCATCTTTTTTGGTGTTATTTTCCAAATATATAAATCCAAAACCAAACCAAAAACCACAAACCAAAAACCAAACCACACTTCTTTATGCCCCTGTATCTTCACAAATAATATTAATTATTCTCAAGTCTCTGTCCCAAAATGCCAACTTTTATGCACTTTATTTTTAGCCATATTTGAACAAACAAATTCCATGAACTCTTGTTTTCAATTTCCAAGAGTCCACTCCTTTCTACCTCATTTCTAGTTTAACTTAAAGGAAAGCAGGCTGAACTTTAAAGAGTCTAAAGAATCACAAGCAATAAAAAAATGATCTCACATAAACTCTTCTGATCTCCTCTGGAATTTTTGTTGTTATTTTTATGTCTGCTAAACAAGTAAACATAATTCTTCGTTATAAATGTGATCTACTCAAAGAACAGAAAATCCTTCAAACCCAGTCTTATAAACAATAATACAGAAAGTTATAGCTTTTTTGTAGTTAATAAGAAAAACCTTTAAAAAGGAAGGGCTGGGCTTCAACGTCGTATTGGCATGAGCTTACTGTGGAGATTAACCAGGAGTATAAAAATTATTCAATTCTAATTCATAACAAATGACAGTCTTTTATGTACCATGCCCTTAATTTTTTACTACATCCCTATCATTTTGGTGTATAAACATATAGCTCCTAAGGAGTCTGTGTTATAAAGGCACACAGGGTAAATCTGTGCTTTTGTACAAAATGTCTTGTACTGTTCAGTAGGAAAACATCAATGGTAAACACCAGGAGTCTCAGTATGCATGTTCGTCTCCTCAGCCAGTGCAGCCATGTTGAGAACAATACAGATGCAATCTCTGCACTGAAGCCAGTGTGAAATCTAAAGATGAGAACACAGAAAGAAAATATGCTATGGAACAGATCCTCAGGTTGTGTAAACTGTCATTTCTTTGCTGAAGTAACTGAAGTACGAGGTTTTTCACCTGCTGAGGGTCTTCCCCCTGTGTTTTGGGGCTTCTTGAACAGGAAAAGAAGCATTGATCACACTGGGAACAGCTCTAATTGAATGTTTCTCTGCTATTGAATGTAACACCAGCACACAAAGCAAAACAACAGTGAAGACTTAAATATATTCCCCTTTCTTTTTACCAGGAATAGTAGATAGGTTGCAGCAGATATACAAAAATACTTTGGACAACTCTTTATGAGGGGGCCAAAACTAATGATAAAGATTAAGGCAAGCTTATTCTTTGTTCATCAGCTTTTTTTGGTAAGTGCTTATATTGAATCATGTGCTTTCCATTGAAATCAACAGAACAATCCTTCTTTTAAAGCTGGAGGAAATTGTATAGTTGTTATGTTAAAATGGATCATATATAATGATTCCAAGTTGTTGCTAAAATTTTGCCTGCTACTTGCATTTCTTCAAGCAGTATTGACCAGTTAGTTAATTTTCCAAGATACCATAGACTGCTGCTGTCCATTTCAGATATATTTTACACACAGGTAGAAAGTTGACGCAGAAAGAAGGTACTGTCCATTTTCAGGGCAATAGAGGATTTCCATAGCTTTATAGTTTCATTACATGCATTCACCACAATTGCAATTTTCTTTCATCCTTTGTTAGCATTGTCATTGTATAAAATATATATTTAGCATATAGAATTTTATAAAATATTATTGATCCATCCTAAGTTATTCTGAGGCCAATTATGTAAATCTCCTTTAGGTATTCTTCCTTTTCTTTGTCTAAAGCACACTTCTTTGTCAGGGATAATTTGTAATATTATGGTTCAAGGAAACATGTTTACCAAAACAACAGATATTTTCAGGCCAGATCACAAAATCAGTCTTTAATTATCTTTCTTCATTCAGTGTCTTTGATTAATGCATTTTTCCAGTTAGTATTCATGAATATCTTTTACCAAAATTTTTCAGTTTCTACATGCTCCAAGTGCTTCTTAGCATTGCAACAATTAAATGATGCTGGGATTATTTAATGTAGGTGCGGATGCAGATGGAGAATGTAGATGTAGACGTAGATGTAGATGTAGATGTAGATGGAGGTGTAGATGCATACGTATATATATTTCTTTTCTTCAACCCTCGCTACACCTGAAATTTAACTTGATTTCCTTTCTAGATGGGTAGGAAGGAAAAATTAATAAGTGATTTGAAAAGAAACACATATGCACTTATATTGCATTGAGTATTTGCTAGTGTGTTGATATGGTCAACAGGTCTGATCAAACTCTGCAGCAGCAGAGCAAAAAATTTCACCCCACATCTCTGAAATATTCAGTTTATTGCAAAAAGAGTACCCGTTACAGTTTTTGAAAATGGACTTTTCTAAAGCTTTTTGAATAACCATAGTGAAGAAATTTTATATTTATATTTGTGCTAGCAATCATCATGCAATAATAGTCCCAAGAATTGATCTCAGACTGCCTTGTCTCTGGTCTTGTCCCTAAAAACCAAACTGGAACAGCCACAACCTTCTTAGCAGACGAAAGAGCTGGATATATGTCCCCTGACACTGTACAGACGTTTCAGATAGATGATACCTGAAAACCTACTGCCAAATCTCAAAGGCTGTGGCTTTTGTTAGTCAAAGCTTGCTTGATTTCTTTCCCTTTAGTTCTTCTTTGGTATCATCCTTTTAGAGACCAATGAAATCCTGTGGTTCACAGGGCACAATCTGTGCAGGTGTGAGTGACAGCTATAGAATCAACTCCCACTTTACAACACTTGTCTTTCTCAGAACTTGTTTTCTTCTTGTGTTACCATGACATTCAGGATCACTTGTATGAAAGCTGTTTCCCACTTTAAAAAAGATGTCCTTCATGATGGATCTTACTTCTAATTTCACTACAGCCAGTATTTGGTGACCTTGAAGATTTGCTGCAAAGCCCATCTGTTTGTTGAAGCTTTCCCTTAAAAAAAAATAAAAGTAATTTGATTGGCAGACTGAATAAAGTTACCTATGAATAAAGTTAGGACCTGTTTCATTGGAAAGATATTGCAATCGGTACAAAAAGAAAAGAGAGGATGATTTGTAGACTTTAAAGCTTCTTAATTATTTATCAATTTTCAATTGTTTTATATACTTTTTTATTATATGCATGGAACATGGAAGAGGCACTGTGAACAAATCTGAATTAGCAGCACCATCATTTTATAACAGATTGACAATGACCACCTCAAGGTGTCTTTGTCTTTTTGTCTTTTGCGTCTTTGTCCTGAGACATCTTATTCTAATTGAATGGTCTAAATAAAAAAAATCCTTCGCCTCTGGAATTTTGAGTTATTATTATTTGACCCAGCTGGCCATCACTGTGCTTCACCAAAGACTTCATCTCTATAGCAGATAAGGTACCCTGCCAAGCAATTTGTTATGAACAAGATTCCAAGCCACAATTTCATGGCAAAAGATAAAAGGAAGTACCTCTTTCATTTTTGTGGGAAGATATTTCCCACATCATGTTTACAAATCCCTATGATATATTCATTATTTTCTTTATTGGGACTCTTGAATATGTGGATAGTTTTGCATTCTTAAGGCAAAGAGTGTCTCCCTGCATTTATTCTCAAGTATCAGTGACCCATATGAGAGTGAATTTGGAAGGCTTTGTTCATCACAAGTGCGATTTTAATCTTCTCTTACTGTTTTTTGGGTAGCAATAACAGTTTTAATTTCTCTCCTACTTACATTCTTTTGTTACTTTCAGTTCCAAACTCAGCCAAGAAGATTCTCCCTTAAAAAAATGCATAATTTAACATATCTCTGTAGCTCACTACATTCAAGCAAGAACATATCCACTTTGCCAAGAGAGTGTATATGAATGGGAAGTTACTAGGTCACTTTTTAACAAGGTAAGGAAAGTATCTCAAATACTTAGAGCCATTTCAAGTTCCCCCAAAAGCTCAGTGACTTTATACAATAATTTTGCAGGTTCTTTTTACAAAGCTCTAAGTACCCCACTTGCTGCATACCTGTATAGTAGCAAGACAGCATAGCACAAATAGCTGCTATTCCCTCACTACCTTGTGGTAGATGACATCACACCAATTTAGGAAGAAATGCTGTGGATGTTTGTTCATTTGATGATTACTACATGGAATTTACAGAATTAAGATTTAAACAGAAAGAAGATTTAAACAGTTGGGCAGAGACATGGGCACATTATTAGAAAATGCTTGTGCCTGAGCAACCAGAGAGAGAAGACACTCAAACAGACCTGGATGTTCCAACAAAGACTATGTATATTCTTCCACAGCACAGACATGCATTTATTTCTGAACAGAGTATAATTGGTAAATAAGCTATAATTGCATGTGACTTACAAGATTCTCTTTAGCTTTATATTTTAGGTATTCAAAGTTTTCTAAAACCTTTATCTTTCACACTAATATTTGTTAGGTAGCATATATCCTTGCATTGAAACTATTTTCAGAGAGAGTGAGTCAGATTGTTCCCTTATTCTTTTCCCATTCTAATACAGATAGACTAAAGGAGTTAGTCAGAGTGTTATAATGTACTTTATTGTACAGACAAGAAAATGTACAGAATTCTGCAAAAACAGAGAAAAGAATTACAGGTAGAATGTTACCAGAAAAGGCACCTGCTAAAGAAGCAGTACCTTGACCAGGAAACAACAAACAAACAAACAAACACCTCCCTTTTAAAAAGAGGATTTTAAAAAATCACATAGACTTTAGTATACTTTATGTGAAGTTCTCTAATATGTAAACAATATTTTTACCTACTTCTATTTTGAGTTTACTTAAAATTTAAATTTAAATATCCTCTTGAGAAAAGACATTCTGAAAGTCTGTTGTTTAGCTGCCCAATATATGAATCAAAAAAAATACATAAATGAAAAAAGCTGAATTAATTTATCTTCAGACAACTTTTAGTACAAAATGGAGAAAGACCTTAGAGTCATAGAACAGCCCATGTTAAGAGGGGCTGGAAAAATCAATCATACTCTCAACCAAACTATCTCGAAAAAGGGAGTTTATCGTATGATATGGCAAAAACATATTGTATCATATGCAAAAAGGAGTGCTGTTTGAAGTATTTAGGGATCTTCAATTAAAGGAGACTATAAGGAGGGTGCACTGGAAAACAACATCCTGTAATTCAGAGAATTTCCTGCTTTTTCGTACCTCACAGTGCAATTGGTCTCAGCCATCTACTGAGGCCCTTTGAAAGATGCATAGCTTGGGTGGGCAATTTATATGCATCACTCTTACATTTTGCACATGAACGTATTATTGTTTCAGTTTAATTGCTTAAAAAGTAGCATATTGCACTATTTGAGAGGCCCTAAAGTGTCTGAGGCAATCACTTGAGACTGTACTTAAAGACATTAAAGCTTACAAACAACTGCCAAATAACTGAAATCTGCTTTTTAAAAATATCATGGCTATGAACTGAATAACAAAATGGACACATAGCACCTAACTGCCATGTTCTAACTTTGAAATATTTATTTGTACTATGTAACAGAAGTTTACTATAGTAGTAATAATTGCATTTATATCTGTCTGTAAATGATTTCTAAATTAGCAAAGAGATGTGTACATCAGTTTGGGTTTTTTCACCTAAATTTGACATATTGAATGCAATATAATGCAATCGTACATTATAATTTGCATCTAGTTATTTGGCTAGCCTAACACTATTAAAATCAATACAGTTTTGACAATTGACAGTTTGGAATTTGCCTTACCATAATAAGTGTTGATATGGATGAAACACTGGGAACATAAACAATTTTGGTTTTATCCTCATTATAATTTTGTCAGTTTGATAAGTAAATATTAGGCATAGACATCTTTAGAAATATTAGGCGTAGTCATCTTTAGATTACTTTTAATCTCCTATTTACTTTACCAAAACTACATCTTTTCCTACAGCAGTAAAGAGTCAGGAAACTTTCAGATACTGTCATTCCCCTATCTTTTAAAAAACATACGAACTCCAGAGCATGCTATCATCCTGTTACTTAAAGAACTGCTGTGCTGCAGGAATGTCTTTCACAGTCAGACCTTGAAATGGTCATTCACGCTTTTGTTATTTCAAAATTAGATTCTTGCAATTCCCTATTGGCTGCTTGCCCAATAGGATGCTGCATAAACTCCAGCTGGTTCAGGATGCAGTTGCCAGGTTTCTCTTCTAAAAGGGACAATCCAAGCATATTTCACTCTTTTTGAAATCTTTGCCCAGATTGCTGGTTAAACAACATATTGATAATCAAGTAGCCCTTTACGTTTTCCAGCAGAAACATGACATTAGTCTAGGAAACTTTATCAATATTTTGTTTTAAGCCCATGCCTATGAAAAAACAGCCAATCACGAAAACATTCAGGTTGTCCCAACATCAACTTAACAAACTGTAGCGTGGTCCTATGCACTATCAGTTCCACTATTTTTCCCACTTAATGTAAATGGTCCTAAGTTTCAATATAGATTTTTAAATAGAACTACTCATTTGAGTAAATGGATTGTCACAGGTTCTCACTAGCTGAGAATCTGGGTCTTGGTTTCAATACTATTTTTAATTGCATTTTTTTGTTTGAGCTAAATACAAGGTCAGAGGGTTTTGACATTGTCATTCAGGTTTATAGTCTAATGTGCACTTTGGACTGCAGCTCTGCAAGTAAATGGTTTCTGTTTCAGTTTATCACAGAAGAAATTCTCACAGATAAAAAATAAATTCAAAAGAGGAAAAAATGTTAACTTTTTATCTGGTGGCTTACACTAGTTTACAAATTTGACACACTTCTCAGCTTTTTCAAATTGAACAAACCTCGTTTTACATATAAGGGACATCTGGAAAAATTTAATGTGTTACTGAAATTGCATTAAAACATACCAAAAAAATTAAGACAGAGACACTTTGTAAATAAGAAACAAATTACTTCCAATAAGCATGAATTCTATTTTTAAAGTGTGTGAAATGTGATTTAATTATTAGTCAATCTACCAAAATTAATAAACTCCTCAGTTCTTAAACTGTCTTACTTACAACAATCCCACATAATGAAAAACTGGTTTTAATTCTGTTTTGTTTTCTTCCTTTTCATGAGCAGAGGTGGATATGTAATAATTGTAAGGGAGAAACTAATGTCCCCTGGAAGCCCTTAGGTCCATCACATGCTGCCACCTGGAGCAGCAGTTTGTAAGGTTATGTGCTTTGAATGCTGCAGATCTTTTTAGAGCTAATTTTTCAAAAGCATTAAACTTCCTAGCAGAGGTGGCTGGTGTCATTTCCAGAAAGCCTCAAAGAGGTTAAGGGCAGCCTAGACAGGGAACCGAAAAGCTCATCTATGCTCCTGAAACATTGATCCCAGGAAATTATCTTTAACATTAAGCCAAATGATCTGTAATATCTTGTGTTGTCAGGGCTTTAGCATGGGGCCTCGTAGGACAGGCAGGTTGCATTCACAGCCTTGTACATCATGGGTTTCCTCTGCGTCCTCATCATATAGATCCTATAGATTCGTTATTGTTATTTTTCTAATCTTTTCAGGGCCTTTCAACTTCAGTTGTCATGACAGTGAGGACTGTATGGGCCCCAGAAGAGCAACCAGTATGGGATTGAGTGCTCTGAAGACAATAAATGCTTTGAAGTGAGTGTGGAGTTGCAGCTGTAAGGATGGCTAAAATCACAAGGCATGATATCTCAGCTAGACAGGGGAGAAGAAGGTATGGATTTGTGTGTGCTTTGTACTGAATTTCTTCTCAGAAGGAATACATTAAACATGTAACCTTAAACATCACCTTAAACTCATCATGAGCCCACAACCATGGTCCCAGTTGCTAAATTAGTTTAGCTTCTGAAATACCCAGATCCTTCAGAACAGGGTTTGGTTTTGGTGTGGAGTTCTCTCTCTCTCTCAATCTCTCTTTCTCTCTCTCTCATTAGATTATTTACGAACTTATTTATGTTTGTTCAATTTTGGCACTTGAAATAGGAATAGTTACCTATTCTGTATGCAAGATCTCTTTAATTGCTTTAAATTTCTATGTCTTCCTAAAACTGTCCTTTTCTTTGTGGTGCCCTGCACTGCTGAGATTAGTCTGGGGTAAAAAAAAAACCCAAAGAATAAAATGGGCTCCCTGTGAGTGCTTAATTTTCTTTGTGTTTTGATTAGAGATTAATTCTTTTCAGGAGAAGATTATGTTTGTTTGTTTCAAAACAGATTTTTAAAGACAAAACCTCAGCAATAAATTAAAATGACACTGTTACACAGTTCATTGCACACTATTACAATAACTTGCACTGCTGGTTTACAGGATCTCAGATACTAAATACATATTCAAAAGGGGACAAGTAGATTGCTGATTCTTGTCAACAAGGCAAGACATAAAAAATATACATAAAAAATTACAGATATTGCTAATAGCATTCCTTTCTCTAGGCAAATTACCAGTATCAGAGTTTTATTTACATCCCATGAAACTCCCATTCTGTTTAATATTCCACAATAAATTACACCATGTTCTTTAGTAGGATTATTGTGGTGAATTCGAATTAGAGAAATGAACAGTCTTTTCACTGTTTTCTGCATACTGACAATAGAGAATCTCTTATGCTCTTCCCTGCTGGCAGGAAAGATTAAATTATTTCTTCTCTTTTTTTTTCTTTTAAATTTCTGAGAAGGAGCATGAGGAGAGATGATACACTATTTCACTATTTTCTGTACATTTTTTCTCAATAATTTAAAGAAAATAAAATTTATTACTTTTGAAAGTGAAAAGCAGAACGTCTACTAAAGTAATAAGTGTTACTTAATTAAGCTAAAGAAAAGATATAATTAAAGACATAAATTGAGAACAAAAAATGGTGTGGAAATGTTATGCTTACTAGAAACAGTAAAAGTGGTAAACAAAGATTGTACTTAAAATATTCTGTCTATTTACTACACACTGTACACAGAGAATGCAGCAAATACCATTTTTTCCTAGGATTCTGTAGTAGTGGTATATATTTATAAATCATAAGATAGAATTTAATCAGATAGTCTGACTATTTGAAGGTAATATCCAACATATGAATGACTATGCAAAATATTTATAATTGAAACAATATTAAAAATATGCAACTAAAACGACAAAAAATAAATAGATTTTGTATGTTTTCCATGTTGGAAATACAGATTATCAAATAGGAAAAATCTAGATATATTGAACAGGTAGTTGCAGTTTTTCCAATTTTTGACAGGTGAAAGCTAAGAAATCTATTCTGAAAGGGCTGCAGCTATTTAAGTCCTTAATTAGATGACTATATGAAAAAATCAAAGTGAAATCTTGTCTTAAGACTTGTTTTTTCAAACTGAAATGCATTTTCAGATAATTTTTTTTGTGTCTTTCAATAAATGAGGGATTTAGGACTTGTGGAAAAAATCAGACTAGATGATAACAATGATGATAACAGTGATCTTTTTACCCTTATATTTTTTTTTCATTTTTATTAATATCACAGCCAATTAAAACTGGTTTTCACCTCACCTAAAATTGGACAGAAGATAACTATCAATATCTAACTAGACATCCTTAGTACTTGTACAACTGAGAAAAAAGGTGTGTTTCAGGACAGTTCATTTCATCATGTTCAGAAATGGCTAATTCTCTGTAGAGACTGTAAACAACGGTAGGACCACTAATTTCAGTGTAAGCATCCATTTTGTAGAGATTCGCATTTATTTTCTCACTTTAACCTCTGTAAAACAATGAAGAAGTAATTAGTAATATTGGAATTAGAATTTCTGGAGTGCTGTTTTCTTTTCATCTTATTAACTGTTTTCTGAGAATCAAACTCAGACACACACAGAAGGCCGCATCACAGATTTTTGTTTACCTCTCTCAGCTGTTACTCCAGCTATCTGATATTGGGGAATTCTGCTTATAGAATTCTTACAGAGATAATAATTATCAGTCTGATTTAGAAACTACAAGTGCAGACCTCAAAATATATATAAACAAACAACAAAAAAATTGCTGTACCTATACTTTGCTCATTTTTTCAATATATGCAAAATACTGGCATCTTGTATTTGTCTTTAGCACCATCTCGTTTTTAGCCACAGGTAATTCACATTATGTTTGCCCGGTTTTATGGTCTTAGGTTTTTTCTTCATGTGTACATATGTGAAAGGAAACTGTGGGGGTTTTGTTTAGGTTTGGGGTTTTTTCCATTTAAATCTTCATTTACTTTCATGATTCATATTAGTTAAATTTTTTTTTCCAGGAAACCTGTTGAACACCAATTCTGCTAGGTGAATAGAAAGGAAATGCCTTCCTCTTGCAATATTATGAGCGCTTAAGGTAGTCAGAAAACAATTTATAATCCATACATTTGTCCTTGAATTGGCTAATTTCACAGAAGCTGGCCGATATATTGAAATTATATATACATTTTAATGGTGTAACACTTGTTTTACCTGTGCATTACAGAGTACCCACAACTTTGCCATGTAGCACTTAAATGCTTGATGTTATTCCATTTTTTCTACCCTCTCATTTTGTGGTAATTATAACATTAATTTTAGCCATCTGAGAAATCATTCAGGAGAATTTTATAGAAATAAATATCAACATAACAGTTTTGTCTCCTAAAACATATGCTATACTCAGTCTTAAAGCATTCATTTAAACCTATAATCATCTTGGTTCAGAATGACATGGAAATACTCACTAGAAAGCTGTTAAATTATAGTCAGACATCTCACAAATATACTGAAGTACCTCCTATACTGATATCAGAACTATTGGTCATACGGAGAATGAGATATTAAAAAGTTTTCTCTATGAGAAATTATAAACTATTTTGTAACTGCAAAAAAAAAAAAAAAAAAGTGTGTCTTTAAATATCATACTTTTACAGGAAATTAGGCGAAACAAAAAGCCCAAGAACTTCCAAAACATAATGGTAGGGCTATAAATAAGACTTTGTGTATGCCTCTTCAATGGGAGTTCATACTATCTTTTCACTTTTCAGGAATATCGCTTTGAAATGCAATGCACCACATAGGTATTACTTAAATGAAAACTGATTTTGTTGCTAAGGATATAAGGTTTAAGTTGAAGCACATCTAAATCATCAGTGCATACATATAGGTGCATGTTTTGTCAAAAAGAAACAGGTAGAGATCAATAATAATACACAAATAACTGTGATCATTGTCAGCTGGTGTGGAGAGCAGCTGTGAACATTTGAAGACAATCAGCCATCATCACCAGTTTGCATTCTGGCCAGCTGCGCTCCATGTGTGTCACATTTATCCATATCTCTCTATCTCTGCTATTTCTGTCAATCTCTGCCTCTATATGAAGGGCAATCAGGAAACTAGTCACACTTTATTAATGACATTTCCATCATCTAGGAAAACATTAAAGTAGTACTTTTTTATAGTATATATGAGAAAGAAGGAAAGAAAGAAAGGGAAGGAAGAAAGAAATCAGATTACAGCTTAGAGACTGGAGTTTTCATTGACAGTTGGGAGCTTGGGCATTTTCATTGTTTTGTGTGCAATAAAATACTCTTTGGTCAGCCGCAGAAGATAAATCTTCAACTCAGACATAACTCCATGTCAATTAGGATTCTTCTCCTTTTTTTTTTTCCATTAGTAACTCAGATAAAAAGAGTTTTATTGGTGGAGAGGTGTTTTTATTTGCGGAGAGAAGCTTCATTGCTGTGGGGTATTTCTTTCCCAAAGAGTTAGGGAATTAAAAATCAGCTTAAAGAATTTAGTTCAGCTCTGGATTATTCACTATTTTCCATCTCACAATTAAACAATATGTAGAACTATAACTGAAATGATGCCAGGTGTTTGTCACCTTGAACTAGGAAACCTAATCCCATATTTACCTTTAATTGTGCTCTGAAACCTATTATTTTCAAGATTCTAAACTAGATCTTCTCTGCCCAAGGTAGCTAATTAAAGAGTATCTAGATACTGCACACGCACAGAAAACTACTGAATAATACATGAAGATTGACTGAAGTCAATTTCTTTATATTTTTATCTTTTATTCATTAGGAATTTTCAGAAAAAACAAGGTTTGTTAAGGAAAAAATAAAATACCACCTCTTACTTACTCTCTTTTATAGTAGAGCTTAAAATGTTCTGAAGTAACAGTGGCTACATCTGAACTTATGGGAAGCTGAAAAACATATGCTATTAAATATTTTCATTCGTTGTACCAGCTACTGGACACACACTCTTAGTTTTGATACACCAATTTTTAAGCAATAGTATTAGCTATCCTCGTGATATTTCCCTTTGCATTGCAGATCACTCGCCTACAAGAAAAAATTAAGGGAGTTACAATAGAGATGATTTTAGCTTAAATTTGGAAATTATCTTTTGTTGTTGTTGTTTGGGGTTTTGTTGATTTTTTTTCAAAAAGAACTTTGATTTTGCAAGTGCCTTTTCACTTTTTATGTCTTTGAGTGGTTAATATTTTAAAGACATATACTTTTCATATTAAGCCTCTCAATTAGTTGAGTGTACACAAGAGAGGAGTTTTGCCAGTTTAGAAATACATTGTGAAAGACTCAGAATTTAAGCACATCTATTTCTCACACGGTGTAAACTTTAAGTTCTCATTTTTCAGAGGGCCAGCTTGTGCTTCATAGACCTCACTCACAGAAACATCAGCACTTCTGCATTTAAGAGATGTGCTCCATGACAGTGTAGTTTAGCATTCATAAGCAAACATTAAATTCACCTTTTTGGATATATTGAGCCAAGTGTTCTGAGCCACATTACTAGACTGATCTCATGTTATATTTCAAGCAAAGTTTTTAAGTGACTATTTGACTGTTTAACAAATCTGAAAAGCAACCATGCTTTCAGCAGCAATTTCTTTTTACACTCATAAGGGATTTGATATTTTCTGCTGATACGCATGTTTTTTTTACAATACAGGTGGTATTTACAATACACCATGTATTGACAAAGATTGAAAGTTTAAAAATGCTTTTAGTTTGTTAATTTCTGGGGTTTTTTGTTTACTTGGACTTCAAAGAGGAAAGTTCATATGCAAAAAATTACATGTTCTTTTGTAATATACCAATTTTTTCATTTAAGAACTGCCTTTCTAGAAATAACAAGTGGCAAAACCAAGACTGACTCTGTTAATTGAACAACATAATTTTGCTTAAAAATTCTGGTCCATGTTTTACCAGTGGACTAAGCATTCAACAGAGCCCTGCCTGTGATGATTATGGTTGATATAGTTAGATAATGCAAACTTCTGAAATGCTAAAGACAGCAACTATTATTGATTAGCATAATCCTAACCATGATCAATTGTGATGATCACTTCGGTGTGAGGGGTGCTAAAAATATGTTGTGCAGAACACATTATTTTAATACTGTGGGTAGCCATTATGTGTATTATGAATTCTGCAATCTTGGAAGTATCTGAATCAAGATATGACATAGTCCTAAAAGGTAATCTAAGGTCATCAGCTGACAATAAATTCTGGTGGCATTTTCTATGCATATAGGGAAGGGAAGGGAAGGGA
>VZRF01008725.1:47230-183008 GCA_013396875.1 Vireo altiloquus
GAAGGGAAGGGAAGGGAAGGGAAGGGAAGGGAAGGGAAGGGAAGGGAAGGGAAACAACCCCCCAAACCAAATAAAATCCCTTATTATTTCAGAAGAGTTCCATTTAGGGAGAATTTAAAGAATGGTCTTACATTTCAGTTAGCATCCCAAAGAATGAATTAAAAAAACAGAAAAAATCTGATTAGAGGAGGAGTCAGTTGTCCCTGGAACCTATTTTGCATTCTGACACATAGCATAAACTTTTTATTATCTTGCTTTACACATTTAAATTATAGATACCTGCATCTAAACATAGTATTTCTTTACAGGTAAGGGGAAAATGTAGAACTAGTGAATGGAAATAATTCCATCTAATGTCAATATTTAGTTATATGAAGAACACCTTAACCAGCACCTGTTTCATTACACAAGGTTGAGAGAGCAAAAGTGACTAGCTGAGATATCCACACTGACTGTGTAATATCTAAAATTAAATAAAATCTATCACACTCAATATGATTCGTGTGAGGTGTTTTAAAACATATTTTGTTTCATGTAGAAATATCTGTAAAATAAGTATTGGAGTATGTGCTCAGAAGTGACACTGTGAGGATTCATGAATGCATGGTGTGAAGTGTCATTCATCACTTAAGGACGGATGCTCTTCCTCTATGCTGAATATATTGAAACACTAAAGTTTTCTAGGAGTCATTACTAGGAAAAATAATTGCAGTCTTGAAGGCATACACTAAATTTTACATTTTTCATATACTGTTTGCATTTCTTATTTTAACATCTGACTTACATGTATACCTAAACTTATAAAGACTTTGTGCAGATGATTAGTTTCATTAGCTGAATTAAGAAATTCAGATGTTAAGATGTTCCTCTCTCTTCTGCTTTAAATGAAAAGTTCAAGTAGAAAAATGATAATAATGTCTGCATATTTTTGTAAATTTATTTGCATGCAGTTTTATTTAAAAATTAATTTTGGATTGTAGATATATCTTAGCTAGTACTGATGCAGGTGTTCCGTTCTCAGCATAATTGCATTTTAAGAAATATTAACACATTAATGTATACAGATTCTATTCTAGGTAAACAAGAAAAAAGTTTAAGTAAGCATTAAATATGTTTTGAAATAATACTTCTTTACTTTCAGATTTCATTTACAGATACAATAATTATATTTTTATTCATGCAGCATTGAAATATATGTTCTATAGATTATAATGCAATACTAAGGCAAATATAGATTGTAAGGCACATCTAATTCATTCACACTGCCGACATCTAGGAAACCTAATGATGTCAATGATCTCTCTGGTTTTCACCAACTTTCTTTGTTTACTAGTCTTTCAGCATCAACACAATCTCACATTTATAAATCCAGAAAGAAACAGTATATTACATTCAAAACTAGTCCTAAATGTAGATGACAAATGTAACCGATATAATACCAGAAAGAAGGGTTTTGAAGCTCAAATAAGTGCAAATTTTCTTTCTGCAACCTTTGCAAGATTCACCATGCACATTTGATATCTGATTAAAAAACATGGTGAATGTAGTGCTATATGAAGACTTTTCTCGGTAACATTTGTGATCTATCAAGATACATTATATAACTAAACAAAACTATTATATATGACTATGCAGGTGTTTAGAAAGGTATGTGGATGGATAGATAGGTTGATAGATAGATCAAAGATAGAGGGTGGTGTGAGTTTGTACCTATATCCCAATATCCTGCTGTCCCCACAAACTCTACCAATAAAAAAAGCCCAACAAAGAGAAAAAAACAAGAATGTGACATTTCATTAAATTCACACTGCAAGATTCTAGCACCTATGCAATAGTACATCATGTACATACTGGTAGACAATAGTTTTCCCCCCTGTATTTAGTCCAAAAAGTTTTCTCAAAAGACCTACAGATACTCCAAAAAGTGCTCAAAAAGGTTCTTCTGAAGCACTATACTTGAATTCTTACATTCAATCAAAAGCATATTCTGAAGTTTCTCCCTACATTCATTGCTCAAAACGGAGATCTGACTAGGTGTTTGGCAGCTGCAATAGCAATATTTTCCCTAATGACCTGGAAGAATAAGAAGCTTTTAATAATGACATAAAAATATCTCTGCTTCACCAAAAATAACAAAAACCACCACAAAAACACCATGAAAAATAAATGAAATGAAAACTGACACATTTTATTAAACTCTTATTGATGGCATTTCTCATTTTTGAGTTCTCCAGAAGTAGTTTTGAACATATTAAAATTTTTAGGCTTAGGCTTTTTTTAAGTGAGAAGCCATCCCCATTCCATAATCTATTACCTATATTTTATCTAGTTCATGAGGTGTTTTGGTTTAAATCCAACAAAAACCCAAGCCCTACCCAGGCGCTTGCTCAGTCCCCTACCAGTGGGATCAGGAAGAGAATCAGGAGGGCAAGAGGTAGAAAATTCCTGGGTTAAGATAAAGACAGTTTAATAGAGAAAGCAAAACCCATGCGCACAAGCAAAGCAAAACAAGGAATTAATTCACTGCTTCACATGGGCAGGCAGGTGTTCAGCCATCTCCAGGACAGCATCACACATAATGGTGACTTAGGAAGACAAATACCATCCCACCAAACCCCCTCGCTTCCTCTTTTTTCCTTCCACTTTATATACAGAGCATGATGCCATACGGTCTGGAGCATCCCTTTGGTCAGTTTGGGTCACCTGCCCTGGTTGTGTCTCCTCCCAGCCTCCCAGGCACTCCCACATTCCTTGCCAGTTTGGCAGTATGAAAAGCAGAAAAGGCCTTGGCTCTGTGCAAGCCCTGCTCAGCAATGACAAAAACATCTCTGTATTATCAACCCTGTGCTCAGCACAAATCCAAAGCACAGCCCCACACCAGCCACTGGGTAGGAAAATAACTCTTCCCAGCCAAAACCAGCATATGAAACTGTATAGAACTTCACATTTCACATGCATTCTCTGTCCAGTTTCCCTAAATTTCTGCCACAGTCGCCTATTGTTTCTGAATTTAAGTGGATAAAGTTGCAAAGATGAACCTTCAAATAAAAGAATTGACATTATGAATTGGATTCTGTTTTTCCTGAATACAAAATACTGCGTGGAAGCCATCAAGTTGGAATATAAAGTTAAGAACATATTTAATGTAGATAAATATCAATATCTGTATGTTTGGTTACCTTTGTCGTATTTCTACATATACAGTTATTACCATTGTCACATAAAAACCATTGTAAATCTAAGCCAGATGTAAAGTTCAACTATTTGATAAAAGTTAATCCAAATTTATTTTATTGATATCTTCTGGGAAGACAGAGAGGAATGAATACAGAAGAAGAAAATGCAAAGTATCTCTGATTGCGGGGAGTTTTTTATATGTACATAAATATCATACCAAAAAGTAGTTTAAAAAGGAGTTTTTGTGGGGTTTATTTTGGATAATATTTTCTTTGAGGTTATTTTTATGTATATAAATAGCTCATTTCACTGTTGAATTTGGGATAAATGAAATGCAAATGTTGCTTGTAGTGATATTTTTGATGTTGTTTTACAGCAGGTGAGCATTAATTACATTTCCATCTGTGCCATTTTTCTTTTTTGTGTACATACTGAACTTGCCTTACAAGTTGTTCAATCCTTTATAGAAATATTGCTTAAAAGAAATGCCATTCACATGGACCGATGGAGTAACAGATGGTTTTAACTCTTATCTGTAAAAAAAAAAAAGTTAAAATATAGGTGAGTCATTTAGAGTGAAGCTTCCTGTAAGGCTTTTCAAGGGTAAAACTTCAGATTCTTTAAAATATGTTTACACTTATCTAGGAGTGGTAATCTGTATCATCTCATACAACAATGCCTAAATGATCTGGGTCACCTCTACAGTGTTAAATGCTCTGCTTCAGGGAGTAATTCATGCTCTTGAAGGCCAACTAATACAGCATGACACAGCCGTGCAGAATGCCCCCTCCACAGGTGGCTGATTGCATGCCATACATACTGCATGGTCAGAGGATTGCTTTTGGATTTTGGTTCTTGGCCCTAAACTGTATATATTCAGGTTACAGAAACTGGAAGCTGAAATCATGTCTGTTATGACATAGGGATTGAGCCTCAGTTCACCAGAATTTCCAATGCCTAAAACTAAGGATTTAAAGCCCATGCTATGGCCTTCATCACAAATATATTTTTGGGTGCTTGAAAACACTATAGACAAGATATGATTAAATTGGAAGCTGTATAATGTCATGCTTAAAACTCACTGAGAGCTGGAATGAATTAAACATGAATTAACCATATTCTCCACAGAGGCTTTGTTTCAGGGAGAACTAGCTGGTTTAAATAAAATCAGAGTTTGGTTTTAGTACTTTTTCAATCACATAAGAAAAATGATTCACACTTTCGAACCAAATGCTCATCCACCAGGGTGTAATGCCAAAATTATCTTCTCCTCCTTTTTCAGTAAACATGACTTCCCAGAAGAGAATTCAATATTACTAAACTTCAGAGGAAAGAGCTAAAATACACTCTTAACTATATTAATATTTGTTTACTTGCCAACTTTCAAACAGTCTTCGTAATATAGACTTCCTAGATTGTTCTCTATAGCAACCTCTGATATTCAGAGATTTACACCAAAAAAAAACCCCACCGGTAGAAAACTTTTGTACATTATTTCATTATTATTTATAAACATTACTAAATGTTATTAATACTAATATTTTGATGTTGCAGTACCTAAGTTAAATGTTTCTTCTTATAATAACTTAAGCAGGTTGTTTGAATTGAAAAAATCCATACATTATGACCATAAATTTAGTTTATCCAGAATTTCATGTTCCCACCTACAAGTAAAAAAAATATTGTACACCTCATTAGGGGAGTTTCAAAGTCTTCATAGGATACATAAAGTTAAAAACCACCAGTAATATCATAAAATATTAGTAATGAAAGTATATATTGTCCAAGAACCACTGCTTTAAAACTACTTCGGCCTTTCTCTATGCAAAGTAGCAGCAATCTTCCTGCTAGCATAATATAGGCAAAAATTTGTCTGCAGAATTACACTTCTACTGGCAATTATACAGAGACATATATGGATATATGCCAGGTTCACCAGATTTCCCAAGCTTACAGTACTGTCACTTCCCAAATCAATTTCCTTGAACTGTT
This sequence comes from Vireo altiloquus, assembly GCA_013396875.1. NCBI lineage: Eukaryota > Metazoa > Chordata > Aves > Passeriformes > Vireonidae > Vireo > Vireo altiloquus. The sequence continues at coordinate 52,400 of VZRF01008725.1, forward strand.
CAAAAGCCTCCTTCCTGTTTGGTGGGATATAGGATATTCCAAGTTACCTTTTGACACTACAGACTGAGAGTTTTATTTAAACACAAAAAATATGATACCAGAATTAGAGCATAGTAAAATACAATTGATTGTGGTCACATACCTATAAATTTCTTGTATGTAATAAAGTTGATAATAGCAGATACTGTTGTATATTAAGACGTAGAAGAATTTGGATTTCAAATATCAAAAACTTTTGTTGTTGACCTATGCAAGCATTAGATTCATGGTTTAGCTACAGTTGACAGCTCAGTCTCACACTGTCACTTCCTCATTCCCTAAGGTGGGATGGGAAAGATAATCAGAAGTTAGCAGTGAGAGGTTGAGACAAATCCAGTTTAATAGGTACAGCAAAAGCTGTGTGCACAGGCCAAGCAAAACATGAAATTCAATCATAGCTTCCCACGGGTAGCCATCTCCAGAAAAGCAGGGCTTCATCACATGCAACAGTGACTCAGGAAGACAAACACCATCGCTCGAAACATTCTCCCCCTTCCTTCTTCTTCCCCCCACATTATGTGCTGAGCACGATGCTGTGTGCTATGGGATATCCCTTTGGTCATTTGGGGTCAGCTGTCCCAGCTGTGTCCCTTCCCAAAATATTGTGCACCCTCAGCCTCCTTGCTGATGGGATGGGACGAGAGGCAGAAAATGCCTTGGCCCTGTGTAAGCACTGCTCGCAATATCTAAAACATCTTTGCACTATCACAGTTTTTCAGCAAATATCCATATCAGCAAATATCTCCATACCAGGTACTATGAAGAAAATTAACAGTTCCAGAAAAAACCAGAAAAAATAGATTTCCTCTAGCTAAATTGCATCAGAATTCCTAATTGCTCATGTAGAAGTTTTCTAATGTACTCCGTTTTCCTAGTGGCAATGGTAAAAAAGGCAGCATCCGTCAGATATAACCCAAGTTGTTAAAGAGGCTACTTCCCTTTTCTCACACAAAACTATATCCACATTTCAAATATCAGACTAAAAATATTAAGTATGCATATTAAGTATACATATGCATATTTTCCTTGCATATAAAAATATTTCCAACCTCTTCTGACTATTTTACCATTGTTTACACATTTTGTCTGAGTAAAAAAAGATATTTTAACACACAATGAAAATTTTCCCTCAATGTGATAGATTGTGTAGTTATTAATAAGTTAGTTGCTAAAAAATAATAACTGCATGAGTAATTTGTAGATGTCATGGCAAGAAAAATACCTCTAAAAATTCTAAGAATTCATTGAAAATAACTAGCATGTTATTAACATAGATATAAAAATCTCTGGTATTTTCAGCTTTATTCTTAATGCCAATTATAAGAATACTAACATCTTCCTGTTGTGTTTTTATAGACTGACATATTAATGAGCACTTGCAACCTATTCACCTGGGTTTTCCCTCCCAAGTATAACACCTTCCACATTTTTTTTTACTATTTTAATAATTTCAGATAATTTCTACAAGGTTCATATTTTGAGTAATAATGCTGCCCTTATAAGAGTCCATTATTGACTTTCTGTGTTATTTTCTAGTTTTCGCTAATTATGGCACTACAGGGGTGACTTCTGTGAGAAGCTACTAGAAGTTTTCTCCATGTCCGGCAGAGCCAATGTCAGATAGCTCCAAGACAGATGTGCCACTGGCCAAGGCTGAGACAGTCAGGAATGACAGCAGCACCTCTGTGATTTAAGGAAAACAACGTTATTGCACAGAAGTAATTGCAGCAGGGAAGAGCTGAGTGAAAACATGTCAGAGGAATTTCTATGCAGGCAACAATGCCAGCGGAGGAGGAGGACGCAGTGGTCCCAGCACCAGAGTGGAGATCCCCTGCAGCCCATGGTGCAGACCATGGTGAGTCAGGCTGGGCTCCTGCAGCCCATGGAGATCAATGAGTGCGCAGAGAGCCACCTGCAGCCCATGGAGGAGACCCAATCCAGAGGAGGTGGATGTCTGAATGAGGGCTGTGAACCCCGGGAAACCCACCCTGGAGCAGTCTCCTGGCAGGGACCTGCAGACCTATGGGGAGAGGAGCCCATGCTGGAGCAGGTTTCCTAGCAGGACTTGTGACCCTGTAGAGAAGCCACACTGAAAAGGTTGTGCCTGAAATGCTGCCCCCATGGAAGAGTGATCCACATTGGAGCAGTTTGTGAAGAACTGTTACCTGTGGGATGGACTGGACAAATCCGTGGAGGATTGTGTCTCGTGGGACAGACCCTGTGCTGGAACAGAGGAAAGATGCTTCTCCCTGAGCAGTAGCAGGAACAACATGTCATGAGCTGATTGTAACTCTCATTCCTTGTCTCCCTGTGCCACTGGCCCAGAGAGGAGGTAGAGCTTGGAAAGCGGAAGGGGGAAAGGTGTTTTTGACATTTACTTTACTTCTCCTTGTCGTGCTCTGACTGTTTTTAGTTATAAATTCAATTAACATCCCCAAGCTGAGCCTCTTTCACCCATGATGGTATTTGGTGAGTAATCTCTCCCTGTTCTTATGTCATCTCATGAACCTTTTACTATGTTTCCTCTCTCCTGTCCACTCATGGAGGGGAATGATAGAGCAACTTTGGTGGGTTTTGGCAATCCAGCCAAGGTCAACCCATTATATGGGGTAAGCTAGATCATATCCTATCTTTTCACTTTCCCCCAGAAAAAGTGGGGAAACCAATTTTGGTTCCAGTTTCCATCACAAAAATATCTCAACCTTGACCACCTTCACCTCAAAAACTTATATCATCACTGACAATCAATGTAGGCATTAACAGTATCAGCTTTGTGGCAATGCACACTCACAGCTAATTTAGAATGCACTTATTAAAGACTAACTGCTTTGAATAGTACCATGGGCGCTGTTAATGACTGCCTACTAGAGTTTGGTTTCAAATTTTAAAATTGGATTGTTTCATCAGTTTTCTAAATACTTCTATTACAGAGATCTGTGATTCCTTAGTTGTTATATAAATATCTATATATACCCACACATGTAAGTGTAGCTACACTTATTTATGCTCAATTTAACATTACTTTTTTTGTAACCCGATACTTTTTTCTTTTTTGTTAAAATCAGTTTACAACTCTCCACATATTAAAACTGACTGATAAACATTTTCGTAAAATCCCTCATTTCTTTCTGCTTTGTGAAGTAAGAGGTTTGAGTGACAAATTCTAATCAACAACATCCACTTTTCTATCTATTCATTCAGGTATTTGCAATGACCTTTAATGTTTCTGTGCTTTCTATCTCAAGCATGGATTTTACTTCATCATTTTTTCCATATCTTTACTTCCTGTGTTATCATATTAAAAATATTCTTAAGTGCTGTTGATTTTGCAGTAAATGAGAAAAAGTTTCAAAATCTTGACAGGCTTGCCTGTCAGGTATAATATATTTACAGGAAAAGGCAAATGTTATGGAAAAATAATCTTCATAATAGATTTTCAGCATTTGGTTTATAAGAAGGTTTTCTTTGAGATGATCCTTGGAATACTTTACTGCTTTACTTCCCCTGATACAATCTTTTTTTTTAGAACTAAATTTATACCTCTTAAAGATAGCTAAAGGTGTAAGAATTCCATTTGAGAAATTGTAACTTGGAAGTAACAAAATAATCATACTTAAATCAGCTCTGTGTCATACTCTTATCATAACTTTCACCTCATTTCACTAGAAAGACTGTATCATATCTGGGATCCAGAAATGCCATGTCACTGAAGCAGATAATTTTGAGTAAAAGAGACAAAGCAGTTCTCACTTTTCCCAATATAAATAAACATTTCAAATTAATAAAGAAAAAAATACATTGAATTATGAGATTGTTAAAAATAATTCATAGTGAAACATTCTCTTTCTGATAAACTCATTTTCAGTACTAACTGGGAAAAGTGGCTATGGATGACCCAGAGCTATGTTTCCTTAGTGAAATTAAAAATATGCATGTTTTGAAAAGTTAGACAGATCAACTGTTATTTTCATACAGAAAAACGGCTAAATGTATATGTGAACTTTATGAATACCAATTTCAAAATTTGCTGTCTGAGAACAGGGAATTTATTACGACAATGCTTATTGCACATCTTTTTTTCTGGTGCTTCTCTCTCTCCTTTTTTGTCTCTTATATAAAAGTACAGTTAATATACTGATAAAATTTTAGGCATCAGTAACTTGTAAGCTGTAAATACGTTCAATTAACTAAACATAGATTCTTCCCAAAAAGTACTATCTAAAGTTAAATGTATTGTGTGTTTTATTAAAAGTAAAACCTATTTTTATTTCAGTTCAGCCATACAGTGCCCAATCATTTCTTTTCTCACGAAATTAAACCAAAAAATATTAAAGGAGTGAACTCTTCATATAAACAGGCATTCAGTTCTCAGGACTGAGCTAAATCTAATTTAAAGTAATCTACTTTCCTCACGTCCTGTCTTATAACGTAATTATAGGATTCTCCAAACCAATTATTTCACTATTTTGGGTTGCTTTATCTGCCAGTATACAAATAGTTATAATCACATGAGAGTTGATTGAGAGAGATAGAAACCTTCAGCAAAAAATTCATGACTTATATTCACTAATTCTTCCTCTCACAGTCAGAAATATATTGTATGGAAACATCAAAGCTCACAACAGGGAGGCAGAACCTTAGTATGATAGCAATCATATTTTCCACAGAAGACATGAATGCAGTCAGAAAAGAGAACACAATGAAAGAAACATCCTAGAAAGAACACATGATTTTTTTTTCTCTGAATCTCAACAAAATCAGCATAACCCTATGGAATATTTGAATTTGGCTAAAATGTCTCTCAGGAAAAAAACTGCAAAATTATTTTAAAGTAGTTCTAAATACATATATTTGAGAATTTACTCAAATGTTCTCTACCTGTTCGTGTTTGAATTCCGCAATATATTTAATGGTTTATAATGTACACAATTTTTAAGAGACATAAATATTCAAGATTAGATTCATTATTAACAACTGGGGCATTTTCTGCTTAGCTATGAAATTATCTCTATGTTTGGCAAACTGGAAAAAGATCAATGGAAAATTGTATTCTCTCTCTGCCAATACCTGGAATAAAGAGATTACTTCCAACTTTATACCATATTTCTTACTCTGTTAAGAAAATGTACCTGGTCTCATGCATCTTCAGCCAACAGGTGAGGTATTTACCAGAAACAGCTCCTTTCTATTTTAAAAGCCTTCACATGCTATTATGATTTAATTGCAGAGAAAGAAATCTTGATTGTGAGTATAATAGAAAACAGCTCTTGAAGCTGCAGTATTGAATGCCCCCAGGGTCCTTCACAATTTGGAATACTAAGGTGAGTGTAGTTCGAGGAGTATTATGTTACTCTTCCTCCAATTTCAGTGATGCCACATTTTTCAAAGCATGGTTTGCTGTGTATTTCTAGGTGATGAAGAAATGCACAAATGATGGTGTCCAATTAATTTATTTTTTCTTTAATAATACTAATATCAATATTTGAGTTATTTGCAGTCTATTGCAGACTTCCTTCCTAACAAAAACAGAAATAAGCATTTTTTTAATGATGTAAGCCAGAACTATTTCAGATTTCTGCATATGGATGAGATGAATCATTACCTAAAAAACGGCTATTGCTCTCAACTGATTATGGAGGAGGTATAAACTAATTATCCCAAAAACAAACATCTAAAATTCTGAAAAAATAAGCTCTGCCAAACTATCAAGTAATGGAAAAATCCCTCATACCATTTTATGATATAAATTTTCTTTTAAAGACAATGATGTTTTTCCTCTTTTGAGAACTACTGATATAAAAAACCCCAACCTGTTTTCTCATAATCTTTGCTGTATTTAAACCCTTAGTAGTTCATATATTTGATCATCTTGTTTGTAAACTTCAGTCTTTAAAACATTAAACACTTTAAAGGGACAAGATGGATAAATGTATGTTGAATTTAGTTGCACAAAAGTCCTTTAGACATCTTCAAATATTTTCTTGATCCTTAATTTTTTTTTTAATTTTCTATTCTTTATATATTCTTTTCTCTAGGTCTGTATCACTATCTCACATCATATATAGATAGCAAATTTCTTTGCTGTTCAAGAGGATTTTTATATTTCGTGCTCACCCATTTTCATTTCCACAGTGTCAGGGGTCATTTCCAAGCTGATTAGGCAAGTTCATACATATCCAAAACATCATTTACTACCCCCAGTCTTCAGTGAATAAGTAAACCTACAAAAATATTTTCTTGCAATTTTTTTTTCCTTTTTTATACCTTTTCTTTCTCATAGCCTACAGAAAGGCATAAAATTCAATGAGATGTCAAAAAAAATTAGTAAAGACTGCAGTGGTTCATAAGACTGTATGAGGTCTTTCACCTCTCAGTCATGGGCTGGAATGCAGCAAAGGCTGGAATGCAGCAAAGGCTGGAATGCAGGCAAAGGGACTGAAAGGTCACCATCTGGCAGCTGCTCTAAAGGTGCAGTACAAGTCACCAGCAGAAGTCAAATCCCAGTGAACAAGCATCTATAACACAAAAAGCATCAAAACACATGGTGTTCATTGGCAGTCTGATAAAAAAATAAAGATTGACATGAAGATGCAATTGCATTCTGATCTCTAGGTGCAGTCCCCACAGACTAGAGTTGAGATACATGAGTTAATATCAGTGGGTAACTGACTGCAGATGTATCTGCTTGTGGTGATAAGAAAATAATTTAAATTTGTATGGCTGTCACAAGCTAATATGCTTTTAAAACCTTTTCTAAAGGAATAATGATGTCCCCTTTAAAAAATAATTCTGTTATTCTCTGCAACAGGTAAACATTGGCACTGGCATGAATTCTATGATCACAGTACTGCTTGCTTTCTTTTGTATGCAGGCAGATGCAGGGATGTATTTGAAAGGAAATCTTTATAGTACAGTATTACATTGTGCTAAAGCTGGTGTGTGAAATACACTTCTAAAGGGATTTTCTTTAAAGTATACTTGCAAGTTTGTCCTTGAATAGCTCATTGGCCCTGAACTGTTCTTGTTTTTTCTACTAGTTGCTTTCTTTAATTGCTTCTCAGTTTTGACCGTCTTCTTCATTTCTGTTCCTCATTTTCTCCAGTGATTCTGCTTCCATTTGTTATTTTTAAGACTCGGATATCTTAATTTCCTCCTGAATACTTAGATTGCTGGTGCAGCTTAGATAGCTGGTTAATAAACACACTGTGGTTAATAAAAGGGAGGGGAAAAAGAAGAGCTTCTGAAGAAGTCCTTACAGACTTAGAACAAGTAGTACAAGATGTCTGTAGTCCTTACAGACATCTTCTGTCTTTCAGTGAAACAGGCTTCCTTCAGAGGCTGTACTTTGGGTTTTCAAGTGCATTCTGGAGAGAATCATTAAGTGCTCAATTTCATCTGCTCAATCTTTCCTGTGTACAGATTAAATCAAGACATTGTGAGATTACATATCAAGGTATTATGAATATACATGAAAAACAGGATTCTGTTTCTTTCACATTTTGCCTAAAGGCTCTCCAACAACTACATACAAGTATATTTTTTATTATGTAGATTTTTAAACTGAAATGCCTGAAATAAGCTCTCTTCACTCCATTTTTCCTCCTAACATCTCATTCATTAAGGATAGCATAAAAAACGTGTCACAGTTTATTAGTGTATGATGATGAATAAGATAAAAGAAAAATCTATGAATGTAGAGATTTTTTACTACTTACATTAGCCATCTATCCTGGTTTGGGGATTCCTCTTTCTGCTCTCATCACAGATTTTCAAGGCTAAAGAGCCCTCTTTTTTCAGGAAATCATTTCCATTGTTCTGTCAGAGCCCTTAGATTTTTTTTAAGAGTGAGCATCTTCTGTTACCTGGTAACTTGTAATCAAGCTGAGGATATAGAAAGAGCACTGAGACCAATATCTCTTCTGGCATTTCATGTCCCATTTATTCAACGCTAAATGAAAATATGTTTCCCTAGATAGATGGTTTATTTTTCATTTCCTCTCACTTAAAATGTATCATCACTACGAAACCCTCTTTGAACCTAGAAAAATGTTAATTACAAGCAGATAACCTCTGACATACAACTTGACTAGAATAATATACATTTGCATGTGAACGGTTTTATTCCCAAGGAGTATGTTTCATGTCTTTGCTCACAGAGTCTGGCAGAATGTAATTTGCAGGTGGTCTGAACAATAAATTTATTCCTATTTATGAATCATTTTATTATTACTTAAAATTCTAATATATTCCATCTAATCTATGTAGCTTCTTGTAATGTCTGGTCTGCCAAGACCACAGTGTTAAATGCTTGAGTGTAATACAGGAGGAACAATCAGATATTCTGGAAATGGATGTAAAATTTGATATCTGGATCTGAGCTTCAGCTCCACCACATATTTCTTTCATGACTGGATAATCTCTTATAACATAACTTTAAAGTATATTTTGATCCTAACATCCAATGATATCACCAAAATGAATTAAAGTGTTAAAAACAGAGAGAATTAAGAGTGAGAATGAATAGTGAAGATTTTTTTTAGAGAAAAAAATGTTACTCAGGGAATTTGTCAGACTTTGGTATTAGTATGGACAAGAAAAAAGCAGCCATAGTAATTGAAATAATTCTTGGGAATTAACACCTTCAGGTTGCACTCGGCAAATTTCTATAGTTGTAAACACTAGTAATTAAAATTATAGATGCAGTAATTCCTAGAAGTATGTAATGGGTTAAAACATTTAAATACTATTTTCTATTTCAGCAGTTATATTCAGAGAAGGTGTCATGTGGGTACATGAAAAAAAACTTCATTCAGGTAACAACCACCACATGGCCCAGGATGATGACCCAAAGTGAGCACTCACAGTGGAAGGACAGAATATTCTGAGTTGTAAAGGGCCGACAAGGATCATGGCTTAAGTGAATGGCCCATACTGGGATCAAACCCACAACCTTGGCATTTTCAGGACCATGCTCTATCCAGCTGAGCTGACCTCAGGAGATTTCGCACACAGAAGACTCTTATTCTGTCATAGTAGAAGATCATATCACTCCACCCAAAGGCTGAAGGATCCCTCCGGGATATCAAGCAGAATAACACTCACATTGGGTTGATGTGAGGGCACTCAGTGCCAGGAGGTCTCTGTGGGTGCCATCCAAGTTCCCAGGGAAGGTTTCCCCTCACAAACCCACTATTCCCAGTGAAAATACATCAGCCACCGTGCTTAGTGGGGATAAAAGCAGAGCTGTTTTTCAAAAGACACAGTTAAGAACTACTCAACAATTATGCCAGATGTCTACAGTAGAATTTCCAAAGCCATGCAGAAAACCTACTTATTTTATGCTATCATTACTAGACTGAAATTCAGACTAATTTTTTTAGAGAAACTTCAAATGATCTTGAAACCAGTTATTGACTTCATGCCACTTTGGCATGGAACTTGGTCATCTCCTAACTTTCCACAGATTTTTCTATTTAATTTTATTCCAATAAACAAAAATAGTAAATATTGTTACAACAGATGAGTGTATTAAAATGTTAACACAGAATATTCTCTTGAAATTCTCAGGAAATCAGTTCTGAAAAGCTCTCAGAAGCAAGATGCACTGGTGTTATCATTCATTGTATTACTGGAATACATAGAAAAAGATACTCTAACTGCAACAGAAATGAAAACTTTTCTCAACTTTGACTTTGAAAGGAATTTTATTTAAAGTAAACTTATCACAGCAGCCATTTCATAGGACTCCAAATTCTAAACTTTAAAAATTTATGAAATTATTAAAATCTACTCCACAAGAATGAAAATACATCTACAGAGGATCTAAATATAAGACAATTATACCCTCATTCTCTAGTCATGAAATTTTTTAAGTTTATTTTCCTGAAAAATATTTTCACAATTTTTCTATTTTCGCCTCATTGAAAACTTAAAAAAAACTTTAAAAAGTTCCAGTCACAGCTTTTTTGTCTTAGAATACATTGCTTTTTTTTTTCAAAGTTACTAAGTTTGTGTTATTTTTATTCATTAAAAAAATTTAATCTACTAACTGAATACCAAAAATTTAACGGTTTATGTTTTTAACAGTACTTAAAATTCCAATAAAATTTCCAATAAAAAAGAAGAAATGGAGAAGAAAGTAATATACCAAAAATGAAAAAAGGATCTGAAACTTCTAATTAACATGAGATGGTATCACTAGCAAGTCAGGCAAAAAAATAGGGAATCTGTTAAGTAAATGATGACATTTTTCATTATAACTGCAGCAGCTTAAAAAAAGCTGGCAGTTCATGACTGCTTTGTCTAATTTAAATTTTCATATTTTCATTCTTCTTTAATTTTACTTTAATATGGTGAGGCCTGGCATGCTCAAAACCTTTACACTATTCTGGAAACAGTCTGTAGGAGATATAAAACTAATGATCCAAACTGAAAGGAGTATCTGTTAAATGGGAACATAAGTCGAGCCAAAATACATTATTACTACACTGTATATTTTATATGCTGAAGGAGTCAAGTTACTCCAAAGTACTGGCATAAATAGAAAGTCAGGATTCTTTTTTTTTTTTGGTCATCTGGCTAATTTTAGGTAAACTTAATAAAAAACGGCCCACTTAGCCTATTATTCGGTCTACGGAAGTATTGAAAAGAGATACTAAGGAAGGTATTTAAATGCTTAATAGGATACTTCTGAATTACTTCTAAACTTATTTAGCTCATAGTGGTAGCCATGGAAAATCTTTTTTTGCTGATCAGGAATATTAATAGCCTACTGAAAAGAAGCTGCAGTTGAGGTAGAAGCTCTGAAAATTAGAAACTAGGGTGATTATGTGGCCTTGTCAAATACAACAATCCTGAGATGACCCATCCTGTGTTGGCCATGTATGTTTAGAAGTCAGCGAGGATTATCACATAGGCATTAACTCTCTGAAAGAGTGTATCTCTGAGAGAGAAAGAAGGAAGAGCTGTCTGACAAGATAGCGACTGCCTCCGTGTAAAATCAGCACCTACCTTGGGGTTTGTTCCATTTGGTCAATTAGAGCAAGTGTCATAAACACCAATGTGAGGTTTCAAACTCCTTACAGGTTGGAATGTTTTGCTCTGCTTGTATCGTAACACATAGTAAATGAGGGAAAAAACATCCATTATTATTCTGTCCCCTGCAGTTGTCTTGATTCCATAAAGCAACAGTTGCTTCTTCCTGTAGTATTTTGCCTTTATCAATACTGAATTTCCTTTCTATGTCATAAAATTATAGAACAGTTTGGTTTTGAAGGGAACTTTGTCATGATGCACTCAGTAGAGGGTTCATTATAAATTCTCATCAGGCTGAACAAAGACACCTGTCCACAAGTCAGGGAATTCTTATACTGTTACTGCATAGTCTCTTTAGCTCCAGCAAACAGCCCACTGTTTAGCCTCAGGCTAACAAGCCCTTAATTTTTACAACACACTTCAACAAGCCCTGGGCCTTCACAACAAACCTCAATTCAGAGTAAGGGGTAGAATACGACAGCTGCACTTTGTCAAGACAAAAATGAGAGAAATGAAGGTGGAAAAGGGAGAAAGAGAAGAAAGAGGATAAACAGTCCTTAGATCTTGTGTTCGTCCAGACCTTGGATCAACAAAGAAAGGAAGAGAGAGAGGGGAAAAAAGGAGGTGAGATGGATTGACCCAATTTATTATCTCACTATTGCCACAGTTAAGGGTTGTTGCGGTTTTTGTTGGATTTTTTGGCTTTTTTTTTCCAGCTAATTTTTGAATACAGTAAAATCTCCCAGCAGAAAATACTCGGGGAAAATTTCTAATATGAAAGCTGATCATTTATCCTTAGCCTTAACTTCAAATCTCTTCACCACAAGACTAACATTTTATGACATTTTTGTCTCCTTAAAGGACTTTATGTCTAAAAACTTCTTAAAAACATTGCCAGTTTTTGTTTTCAATCACATTATATTAATTTATCTGCATAAATACACATTTCTTAAACAAACTGTAATAGATTTGTCGATGAATCTGACCCAAATAATATTAGATTTAAAAAGCAGTCAAGTTTTCCTTTTAAGGTATATACCAGAAGACAGCCATCTCTGTGTTTTATCAGAACACAGGAAAATGACTGCTCTTTAGTGACTCTCTGGAGAAAACTCAAATTTGCTTATTTGAAAAGCTTGAGTTAACATGGCAATAATGTATAGATAACCATCTGATTACTTAGATGAATTCAGAGAGCTTCAATAAGACCCATCTAATATGACTGGAATGTAAGAATCTGTAGACTTTATATCAGAGAATGGTCTGGGTTTCAGAAGAAGACAGACAGGATCAAATTCTAGTGTCAGATAAGCAATATCCACATACTAGCTCAATACCTATATACCTACATCTGAGTTGAAATTTAAATCTTTTGAAGCAAGCAATACTGTTGTATAAATCATGAAGCTGGCATTCTGTAAAATCTCCCAGTGGCTGCAACAGACTTTGTACTAGAGTAAGGACTTCAAAATTTGGCTTGCTGTGAGCATAAAACAGACAGCTCATAGTCATAGAAGCCAAAACAGTAATATCCTAGAAGCAAGCATATTGCATTAGTAATGAGCAAATTCATAATGGCTTATTCTTTACAGAAGAAAATGCTAATAGACATTGACTTTCTGGTACAAGTTTCAAAGGATGAAGTCATGTAAAAGCTTTATTCTGTAAATTTGTTAAACTGCAGAATTATAAATATACCTTAAATGGCTTCTTAATCACTGAGGAACTCAAGTTCCTCAGACAATGTGAGCCTAGTAATTTTTCTAGTGTAATCAAAGAACCCAAAAAAGCCCAAACAAACCAAACAACCACCAAAAATACCCCCAAACCCTCTGGCTCTATAATACCATCTATAACACCAGCTATGTTGATTGCAGCATGCAGAAACTGAGTCACATTGTCGACCATATGTCAACAGGATGAATCTAGTATCATAAACTAGATAGCCTATTTCTTTTCCCTTTTTTATTTTCAGCAAGGATAAAGAAAAAGAAAATAATAAAAATATTCTGCAACAATATTTCATAAAGTAGATCAAAGTTTTCTCTTGTGTCATCTTTGAGATTTCTTTTCTACTACCATGGAGTTTTAGAGAAAGCATTTAGATTTTCCTGACCAACTGGGGAATCACATACATAAGACCTTTTGGAAGAAGACACAAGGAAAAAGTGATTGACCGATAGAGACCCCTGATATCCAATTAATGCAGAATGTGTAATCAGAAATGACATCCCAGATATAAATCTTATGTATTAATTGGACCAGCATAGAAACTATGTAAATAAAAATAAGCTATTTATTATGTGCTATCACAGGGGAAAAAAAGAAAAACAACAGATATCATTAGTTCCTTCAGCAATTAATTACTTATTTTAAGAAGTAAAGATTTGTGAAGTGAAAAATCTTAGTAGCAGCAGACCACCAAAAGCTGTATGCTAAGTGCCATTAGCTGACTGACCATTTCTTGGCAATTGACTGTGTCCTTGCAATATTTTTTATAAAGGCTCAGTGTGAAGCAAAAGATTAAAAATATTTCTTTTGTTGTTGCTGAATTCACAGTAGAGATGCAAAAAAAATGCGGTGTGAATTTTTCATCATTGTACAAAAATTATCAAACTATTGCCTAGTCACTGAACAGCAAGGAACATCAGGTGATGACATAGGAGTAAACTAGCAAGAAACTTTTGGAAATGTGCAGCCTAAGAAATGCTAAGGTACATACTTTTGATCTGTAGCCTATTTAAGAGGAAAGACAGTCAAAACTAAATGCTTTGCAGTAAAGACAGTCTATATAAAGATCTATCATTGATAGTATTTGTTTTTAACATTCAAGAAGCATCTGTTAATGAAAATGCATTTGATAATAAATGAAAAGAAATGTGTTTAATGGAAATCAAGGTCTTCTTTCAGATAATGATGAAATACACTTGAAAGTGAAATTAAGTACCAAAAACTAGAAAGGGGTCAAATATTATAAGATATACACCAATATTTGTGTTCATTTGAAATACCATCCACTGAAACTATGGACAGTCTTACAAACTGAAAGCAGGTTTTTGTTTCCACCGTATTTTTCTTCTGATTTTTTTCACGCTGGTTTGAAAACAGCACTCAAATGAAAAGAGATTCAAATGAACAAGTACAGTCAGTTCATTTAACTATGGTTGTCCCAGAAGTATAACTGCCAATCAGGTATTTTGACAGCATTGCAGTTTTTGAAAGTGATCTCACTTTTAAAGTTGATAGAAAATTTCTGATATAGCTGATCTATTGATCAGATCTGATAGGAAAACATACCTTCTGTGGTCATTTAGTCTATTTGACTCCTAGATCAGCATCACTCCCTAGAAAATATTTTTGAGATGAAAAATTATGGTGAGGTTGTGCTGCTGACAATTCATACCTTTTTTTTTTACATTGTGGCCCCTAGTGACTCGATCTCTGCACAGGTTCCTAGGCTAATGTGACTGTAAGATATGCACCAGTTGCTCAGAAGTCATCTTCATTCATAACTTATGCTGAATGTGTCAACACCTTTATAGGAAGACAAAAAATGTCAGCACTATAGAGAAGCTCCCTGATCTTCTGTATGATTTTTTCTTAAAAGGCACAGGCTTCAAACAGAGGGTCAGGCTAAATTCTGAGAGGTATTTTTAGCAACACCACTCTTTTCCCAGTGAATCATAGTTAGACATATTTTGACAATATTTCCAACTGTACAGTTAAATCAAGTTGATCATTTATTTATCTTCCAGGGACCATGCAATATCTGTCACCAAGGACGTTAGCACAACTGTAATTTACCAGGCGTCTCAGTGAGTCCTCTACTGTTCTCAGCTTCTAGAGACTGCAATAACATACTTGCTCAGAATGAAGCAGATATGACCAGATGATGTGCTCTTTAATCTCATTCTTATTAAAGTGCTGGTTTAGCTCTAAAGAGGTCTTTTTGATTCCTAAGATCTTTTAACGATATAGAATGCAAGATTCAAGACTTCTTCAAAATAATTCTGAGAGGGATTAATGTTGGTAAACCAAGCACTTAAAGGAATTTTACAACCATGGCTAAATGCAGAAAGAACTTTTGTCACTGGGCACTGATGAGAAGAGTCTGGATCTGTCCTATTTTCACCCTCCCTTCAGGTATTTATATATAAAATCCCCATAAGCTTTCTCTCTTCTAGGCTAAATAGCTCCAGCTCTTTTAGTGTTTCCTCATAAAAAAAGTTCCTTCAGCACCTTTATAATTTTTGTGGCCCTTTGTTGGGCCTAAGACGGTCTGGGTGTCCTTGGAGAGCAAGCTGGAGAGGCTTTGTTATGTCTATCTTAGCATAGAGAACAACACTTAACGAGCTACAGGAAACTTCAGAGTTACACTAGCAGTACAGGATTTGAAAAATACAAAAGTTAAAACCTAAGGCATCATTGGAACTCTTGTCCTGGTACAGTACTTCAGCTATGGCCCCACCAGCGCTGAGTAGAGTGGAAGAATCAATTCCATCAGCCTGCTGGAAATACTTTGGTTAATGCAGCCTTGGATATCATGAGCCTTCTTCGTGGCAAGGGCACAGTGCTGACACCTGTTCTACTTGTTATCCACGTCCCAAAAGATCTTTTCTGCAAATCCCATTTCTAGATCTTTGCTCAACAAAATATGGTGCCTGGTTGTTCCCATCCCACTCCCCCCCACCACCCCCGAGCAGGACTTTGCATTTCTTGTTGAGCTTCATGAGATTCCTGTCAGCCCATTTCTCCAACTTATTGAGATCCCTCTGGATGCCAATATAACCTTCTAGCATATCAGCCACTTCTCCAAGTTTGGTGTCATCAGTAAACTTCCTGAAGGTACATTCTGACAGATCATTAAGGAAGATCCTACACAGGATTGGACCAGGCTCAGAGAGGGCAGTAGAAGTCTTTTTATCTGGATTTTAGTAAGAATTTAGATATTGTCCCTCACAGCATTCTTCTGCACAAGTTTCCCAGCTGTGGGAAGGGGATTTCAGGTGCACTGGCTTTTCTTACAAAAAATTGGCTGAAGGGCAGAACTTGAAGGTATACTAGCTTTTTAAGTTTGGCTTTTGTTAAGAGCATTTGGTTCATTCACTTAGGGCTCCTGGAACTTTTGCCTTATTTCTTGCTTGTTGAGATAAACTGCTCTTGAGGTCAGAAATTTTTGTGATATTGTAGGGCTTTAAACACTGGCATGGTGTAGAATTATCATTCAATCATTCCCCTTTTTTTTTTTTTTTAATCAAGTTTTTATTTTTTATGACATGAAGTCTGGTTTTCCATCAACACGTATTTCATCTTTTATAACAAAATGAAAAGACACAATGAAATATATTGATTCAGGTCACTTGAACATTGCATTCTCTGTGTGGCTCCAGGCCTCAAGAGAGTTATTACTCAAATGACTCATAAGCCTTTTCTCCTCTATGGGCCAAATTTTGCAACAGGACAATTCACATCAACTCTCTTTGATAGTCGTGAACTATAATTTTAACTATTCCTCCTGAACCAAAAAGACTCTTCCTTTCTAACTCTTATCCTTGGAGAATGTTACATGAGTCTAAATGAATCCTGAAAAGTCCTGTAGGAAACTACAATATGTTGAACCTATGAACAAAGTCTTGATCAGAAACCAAGCATTCCATTTTATTTTTTCTACTGGAAAACTAAGCTAAGGATATTTGAAAAGTGTATGTAGCAGTACAGCGGGGGTATAAATGTCCTATTTGTGAAGAACTCTTGGTGTACACAAGTTGAAGGAGACCAGATATTTCAATTAGAAGTCAGATTATAGAATGTGTGTCTTTACTTAAAAATATATCTTCTCTCCCTCTGTTCTCTTAGTCCTCATAACTTATTCTTTTAAGGAGATTTTCAATTTACAATACCCAATAGTATGCCTATTCATACAACAACAGCATATGATTTCTTGTCGGGGAAGACCATGTTACCCTCATAAGATTAAATGTATTTTGATAGACAAAGAGAAAAAGAAGATTTGAGGCTTGTTTGTTTTTTTTTTTCCTTCCTGAAAATACTTTCTTATAGTCCAGCTGCACTGAAACACAGACCTCAAACAAAACAAGTTACATTGATTAATTTAAATAATATTACTAATTATTTACTATCACAGGTAGTAAATTTAGGACATAAATTTATGATAACATACTTTCTATCTAAGAATAGTAAATTTTTTATAGGAGGTCTGGTCACCTCTTTGCTGTATTGACTTCATGCAGAAACTATTTTTTGTGACAAGTTTTTGCTTTTATAGTCATGTGAATAACTCATTTGGGTTTTGTGAGGTTTGTTTTATTTTTTTTAACTGAGAAATAACAAATTATATTTAAAAACTAAAACAAAGGAATCCAGGCAGCGTCCAGGTACCTTCTTTTATGAATGTAAGTGACAGAATTTCTACCTCTTTCCTTAGAGATTTTTGGGTGGGTTACACAACCACACAGGTTTCAGCAACAGTCAACTTAACTTAGATCATTCTTTGCCCTCTTTCTCCTGGCCGTTATTTCATACTCAAAGTAGTGCAGTTGTCTACAGATTCATTTACAGTGCTATGTGTTGTCTGTGGGCTGCAAAGAAAATCAGAGCACAGAAAACATGAGTACTGTCAGAGGGGAGAGACAAGGTAGGGGGTGTACTTTCCTTACAGATCATACTGGTTATTACTAATAATAATTAACTATATGTCCCGGTTTGAGACAAATTCAGAGGAGACAAAACTCACTCCAAGACACTATACTAGTTTTATTATTAATTTTAATAATAATTAGCAAAACAAGATAAAATTTAGCCACCCAA
This sequence comes from Vireo altiloquus, assembly GCA_013396875.1. Taxonomy (NCBI): domain Eukaryota; kingdom Metazoa; phylum Chordata; class Aves; order Passeriformes; family Vireonidae; genus Vireo; species Vireo altiloquus. Next base: position 70,301 of record VZRF01008725.1, read on the forward strand.
TATCCCAGTGAAATTATAGATTGTTTTACACCTGATCATTATGGCTTTTCCAAATCAACAGCAGTAGTATCAGAATTTTGTGGTTTGTGTGTACCTCTAATAATAATGTTTTACTGCAGAGTACAAGCTCTTCATGTAGCTTGTGAAAACCAGATACAGTCAAATTGTTTAAAAATTGTGACTGACTTGAGAATTCTGTCAATCAAAGTTAACTGCAAACATAATTGCTAGGTTTCTCTGGTTCATGATCACATCTAAATTGTCTAAGTGTTAAGAGCGTAATACCACTGGATCTATTGAAAATATCTCTACTAGAATAATTTGCACATAATACACTAACTTAAATTTCTATAAATGTTGTATATGGAAACCTAAGAAGAATATTAATTTACCATATTATAATAAATGGATCTCTTGACTTTTTCTTATTGCCACAGACTATCCAGTCACCAAAGAAACTGTGGGCATGTGTGGGCATTCCCATTGTTTTTTTGCTGTATATACAAATTACACATTAATAATAATAATAACAACAATTATGAGAGTCACATTGTGCAGACCCTCCAAATTACAGCTGTTTGAACAGCATCTACATTTTCTGTCAGTGCCTGTTGCGCACTAAACCTATAAATTTCTTTCCTATCTAACATGCAAATTGTAAATTTGGTGATAAGCTTTTGCACTACCACAAATTTTGGGATTTAAATATATGATTTAGGATGTCTGCCTGTGTCATGGTAATTGGAAAAAATGTTTAGTAAATTGGATATTAATTACTTCATTTTACACATAGTCAAATACTTCAGAAGAGGATCACACTCTTTGTAAACTTAATAGACTCTGTTAGAACAAATATTTTCAAGGGCTTGCTATAGAATACCTATCCTTGTTCTAGACATTTTTTGATAATTCTCCAGTTGAGCTCATTTTCTCCAACAGATATATAATTAATTGTTATATTGTCTTGTATGTCCAAAGGAAGAATACAAAAGTGATAAAAGAAATTCACACTCCCAAAACTTGCATATTCCTGTCAGTATGATGACTCCTCACTGGAGTTATATGGAATGAGTTCTGGAGGACTGAAAGAGTAGAAATTATAAAAACAGCCATTCAAAACACTTTCGGACTTTGTGGCGTGACCATTGAAAACTGAAAAGTGTTCTTAAAATAGGTATTCCTAAGAGAGTTCTTTTAACTTGAACATAATCATTACATTAAATGAAATGAAATTAAACCTCGTTCATTAAACTTGAGGGAGAAACTTATTGAAGATGCAACATTTTCAAGTGTTTTAATTTTGCCAAGGTCATTTTTGGAGATAAAAGGAATTAAACCATACACAGTGACATGCTGCTTGATTACATTTTTAACATCTCATCAGTGTTCGTTAGTGACTTACATTTTTCACTATCTGTTCTTCGTTAAGTTATAGCTCTCGTTGTTTTGCTTTCCATACTTTGAGACTTTGTTTAATTATATTGAGATTCAGTCAGAGACAAGGTGTAGGAAAGGTGAATTAAAAAACAATCCCTGACAATCATAAAGACATGATCTACATTACCTGTCTTGACATGCCTGCTCATACATTCATAGAAAATGGGCCAGAGACATATAGTTGGTGGAAAAAAATGTGGTTAGCAGTACTTTCTTTTTTCCATGCTTGTAATCCCGTGGCTTTTCACAGACAAAAGTGATGAATTGCTATCAACCAAGACAGCTTTTTGATGTGTCCTCTTGTACATGAAAAACTGGGCTGAGACCACCTGAAGTCATTTCTATAGAGATTTTGAACAAGTATAAAAAATGGTTTTGTTTTGGATTTGGTAGGCCTCAGAAATGAAAATGCCAGTATGTCGAGGACAACACATCAATCTAATTTGCTACCTGCATTCCCAATCCTATTCTTTCCCTATTGAAACTGCTGCACAGTGTGTAATACAACAGCAACCATATTCCACTATTAAGCTGTAGTTCTTTTCAGGAAGTGAGAGTTTATCTTTTTAAACAAGCTTTGATTGCAAAGGCTGTATGTGCAAAAAGCTAGTGAAATACTCATTTATTAAAGGCACACAGGGAATCTATTTAATTAAAAGAGACATAATGGGATGAAAAGTTATAGTTAAATCATTTGATGCCATCAAATAGCCTTGCATTTTTATTATTTTTTTGTTAAAGAACAATTTGATATTTTACAGTGTGGGATTATTCTGCTCTGTTATTTTTCTGTCTAATTCGACAAGTAAAACCAAATGTAAAAAAACTCCAAGGTTTAGTTAAAGTAGATTAGAAGCAAGAGGTTTGGGAAAGCTGTGGTTACATGCAAATATTGTTTCTTCTTACTTCCAGCCATCTGAATGACAAGAGTGATTTCTGGTACCTTCTGATTACACTAGGCATACTGAAAATAGGATTTTCCAGAGCACACAAAGTCATACAGAAAAGGAATTTCTCAAGTACAGAAAGGTTACAGAGTTTATGATTTCTGTATAAGGATTCTTTGGATAACAGCAGGATTTCCATTCATGGTTTGTTTTTTTCTTTTTTTAAATTCTTCAAGAATCAGTAAAATCCTAAGCTTTCTTTATTTAAATGGGATTTTAAAATTCTTCTCTTTTTGAGCACATGAGAGCATTCATCATTAGCTAAGTTAATGGAGTGACAATATACATATACAACTCATGATGAGTTCTAACAAAATTCTGCATCTCTGTTTATTTAATTTTTCTAAGCTTTCTTATACCCCAACTTGAGTATGCTGAAGGTACTCTCAGTCTTTAGGATTAGTAAAAATTTGAGACATTTCATGTATGAAATATCATGTATTTCATATTTCATGTATGATTGTTTCTTTGCATGTGTGGGTGTGCAAGGTGAGATGTTATATCTAATTAATAGTGTGGACACAAATTTTAACTTCAAGTGCTACAGATCCACTAAAATGAAGTAATAATATAACTTATGTGTTTTATACTAACTTTGCATTGCACCATAATATATACAACATATTGTATAAAAAGGTTAAATTTTATCATTATTTCCTTGTATCATAACTAGCTGTCATGTTATCCAATAATATTGCAATTAATTTCTGAAAAACAATATTAGAAATAAGAATATGTACATTTGATACAACATAGGCTAGAGTTAGACCAGATTAATTTAATTTTATCAATCCAGTGAGAAAATACTGGTCTTTTCTGAGGTGAATAAGACAATTTCCAACAGGATGATTATTGACTTCAAATATTGTCCTCTTGGGGGAAACATGTCTTCACATTCACTAAAATACAAAGAACAAATGCAGCTGAGCTTGGCTGCATATATCATAAAGATTAATACCAGGCCTTTGTGGGAGATCCTACATAACACAATATTCTAGAAAACATGGCACACATGGACATTGTAACATGAATTGCACTTCTAAAGAAGAATTTCTCGTAATTAGTTGAAGGCTTGTGAGTATGAGCAAAATGGAAACTACTGATAAACTAAATGAATTGTACAAAATGAACAATAATTCTAATTCAAATAATTTATAGATTATTTTTATAAATATACTGTAAAATGCAGACAATTGCAGAATAGAAAGATGCTAAAAACAGACTTTATGTCACAACATTGCTTCCAGCTAATGAAGAGAAAAATGATCTTTCTTAATTGAAAGTTACAATTCTGACAATTTGACACCTAAAGAATTTTAATCAAAGAAATTAAACCATATAACATTTGTGCATTTCCTATGTGTTAGAAGGAAAGGGTTGTAGTCCCAGCTTGACTAAATTAGTATACCCATGGCAAACCACATTACACTTACAGACATTCATGCACACAGCTAAGCTATAGCTCTGGTAAAAGAGATGTGTTTAGTTAGCTAGCTTATTAGTGAATCAACTGTGAAGAACACAATGTCTTAAAATCCTGTAAAGAATTTAAGCTGATAAATTGAGATATAAGCGTAAACTGGAAGTCTCTATATCCATTGAAATGCTGAAAATCCCTTCTCATCTGCACCCCACCGGAGCTACTTCTTTATAAGAACTTGCTGTTTCACTTCCGAGTCTTAAATATCCATAAATAGGTTTCTGCACATGCCCAGATTTTTTAATAAAAATCACATTTAGTAAAGCTTGAAAAACAATCTAATATTACGATTAAAAAATTCCCTGCAGATAAATGCTAGAAATCTATCCCTTCATCTACTTTCAATCATATAGCATGTTGCATTTTTCACTGGAAAAATCTCCTGCAAGCCTACAGTTCTGTGTCTTTGTCTCAGGCTGTGGTAATCAGTGTAACTAGGTGTCCTTGGGAACTAAAATATTTATGTGTGTCTGCTTGATGAACAGCCATTGTCCTCATGCACCCAAGCACAACTAAATTCTGCGCAGAATATGGTGGTAGCAGCTAAGATCAGGCTTCTCTTACAGAGGAGGCAAAATGTCACAGTGTGGTCACAGTAAAGTTACCCTGTTTCCTGAGACAATTTAAGTCTTTATCTTTCACTGCCCTAGAGACAGTTTTAACTATCAAGCTAACATGTTGATATATTTTTTTCTGGTTAAAGCCCTTTTTTATGAGGCAATGAGTTGCTCTCGTATACTGCTGAGATGCCACAACATCAGTCAGAGTTCAAAATATTCAGCAGCTGACAAGAGATACTCAGAAACTTCCCAACTGGGAGAGAATTTCAGCTCCTGTTTATAGAAATGGCTGTGTGAGTAAAACCAAATTACTAGTCATACAAAACAAGCAGTTTTGTTGCTATGAAAAATAGATACAAATAGGAATCACATATGAAATCACTTCTGTGTATGCACCCCTGAGTCTGTATTCTCCAAGTAAAACTGCTTGAATGAAATAGGACCTAGATTGGGTGAAACAATATATTTCTTTAGACGAGATGTAAAATTTCCATTAAAAATACAGATAATCCAGTTATCTGATTTACAAGTATATTATTCATTTGATCAAACTACTGTATGCTTAAGGATACGTATAATAAATTTATAGACAGACACACATCCTCATAGCTCACTGAGTTCACATCTTTCCTTTCATATTCAATTCATCATCTGAACCTATACATGTGCAGAATCTTATTTTGAAATATACCAAAGACTAGAGTTTTATACAACTGTGATAGCTGTGGATTTTTGTCTCCTGTCACATTCCATAGAGTAACTTCCAGCAGAGAGGAAACTTGGTAAATAATTTTAATGATTAGTGTATTCACAACAGACTTCATCTAGGACTTATTCAGCCTGGAGTGTGGAAAGATCTTTCTGTTGCGTAGTTAAAACTCTACACTGTGGTTTGCAGCATCTGAGGTCCCATTTAAAGCTTCTTAGAGCCATTATCTTTTCCACATAAATAAAGTTATGGTCTGTCTTGCCCTTCTGTTTTGAAGATAACTTTCCTGAAAGAGGCAAAAAAATTCGATAGCTCTTATTCAGATAAGGAGTCCTGCTGAAATCAATGGAACTAAGTGGTAACTAAGTCATAATAGACTTATTAACATTCCACTTAATCAATATATGGTGACAAACTTTAAAAAGAATATTTAAAGGAAAAAAATCATTATAAATTTGAGTTAAAAAAAAACAGAAAAAATCCTTACACGTAAACAGAAGACTATAATGGCTGCTCTCTGTCCAATCTGAAATGCATCAAATGCAGCCTTCTATTGGTTCAAAGGAGAGATGCAGTACTGTAGATATGGAGAGAGTACAGGATAATGAAACTTAAACAAAGGCATTTCAGGCAGGGCAAGGTTTGAAAACTGAGACCTGAAAGTAAAAATTGTAAACAAGGGCAAATACTGGTCAATGAAAAAAAAAAAAAAAAAAAAAAGTGCAGAATTAGAAACTTTGAATTAGAAATATTATTATGCTGCATCTTAACAGAACCAGATACCCCATCTTCACACCATATACTGTTGACATGAAGTACACCAAGAAAACATTTCTATATTCTAAGTGACCCCTGGTATCCTCAATCCCAGATATTTTGTCATGGGAAAACCAGGGATTAGAACTGTAGCCTTTTCTTCAGTATAAGCTGGAAAAGCAAGCAAGCAGCTGCAAGGCAATAGTGATCAACAACTTCAGGAATGATCCACGCAGGAGAGGACTACTTGGAAATGCATACTTGCTTTTCTCCCCAATGGCCTCCCATGAGGCTATATATAAACTCAAAATTTGCTATATGCTAGCAGGGCAGCTGGTCAGAAGGTCTGAATTATGCACTGGGACAAACCAAGGAGTTTCAGAAAATGAGAAGGTATCAAATTTAGCAGTTTGAAAATTTGGCTATAACTCTCACTTACTAAATATAAAAAATGCAGTAGCATCAGAAGATGGGTCTGATCCAATTGCCCAGGAAATCAATGAGTGTCTTTCTCGTGACTTCAGCTGAATTGGCTCTAGTCCAACATCCTCTCACTCTATTGATTTCAATCCTATTCCTTCTTTCCCCTCCCTCACTTTTCACCTTCAACAGCTTCTCTCCTGCACCTATTTCTGCTGGCAAGATGTATCATATTTAAATGAGGCTCTTCTTGCCATTTAACCCAATCATGGTAACATGCTAAATTAAATGTTTCGGTAAGTTATTCAGTTATGACTGGGAAAAAAACACAGAAGTATAAATAAAATGCAGGTATAAAAGTATAATTTGAAAAAATATATACAAATACTTCATGTAGCAAAGTAAACCTTCAGTCTTGAAAAGTTTAGGCCTGTTTCTGTGATTCAAATAAGAACACTGCAGATAATTATTTGAAAAAAACTCTAAGGCTGATATTATTTTGATGTATTGAATGCTTGAATTAGTATCATATAAACCAATTTGGAAGACATTCAACCACTTGGTAACAAAGGAATTTGCTGGAAAACTGAAACTGTATGCCTTATAATTAACAAATATCAAATCCTGGAGAGGACAAAGATGAGTCATTCAGAGTAAAAATAAACCATTCGTTCTAAAGCAAATATTCAGGATGACAAAAATCTTCACATACTGCTGAAAAACAGAGAAAAAAAAATCTCTGGATATTTTCAGAACATAATCCACATTATGTTTTAAACTTAATTGTGTAGGTAACTTTTAAAACTTAAAATAATTAGATGAAAATTAGTTTAGGATGGCAAAGGGCCTTGAGGGGAAGCTGTATGAAGAGTGGCTGTGGTCACTTGGTCTGTTCAGCCTGGAGAAGAGGAGATTGAGGGAAGACCTCACTGCAGTTATAACTTCCTCCTGAGGGGATGAGGAGGAGCAGACACTGATCTCTTCTCTGTGATGACGGTGACAGAGATAGGACCTGAAGGAATGGCCTGAAGTTGTGCTAGAGGATGTTTAGGTCGGATATCAGGAAAAGGTTCTTCACCCAGAGAGTGGTTGGGCACTGGAACAGCTCCCCAGNCCTGAGGGGATGAGGAGGAGCAGACACTGATCTCTTCTCTGTGATGACGGTGACAGAGATAGGACCTGAAGGAATGGCCTGAAGTTGTGCTAGAGGATGTTTAGGTCGGATATCAGGAAAAGGTTCTTCACCCAGAGAGTGGTTGGGCACTGGAACAGCTCCCCAGGGAAGTGGTCACAGCACAAAGCCTGACAGAGTTCAAGAAGTGTTTGGACAATGCTCTCAGGCACATGGTGTGACTCTTGGGGATGGTGCTGTGCTGGGCCAGGAGCTGGACTTGATGATCCTTGTGGATCCCTTTCAACTCAACTTATTCTGTAAGTCCTTTAAGAAAAACGCTTTATTTTGAAAAAAAAAAAAAAAAAGCAACAACAAGAAAGCAAATCATCTCATGACTAAAGGTTAAAACCTTTAAACCCAGAATCAAATGGATTCTGATCATATTATTGTAGTTACACTATATATATTCATTATTATAATTTAAGTCTGGACACATACAATTTATGTGCCAGGCATTTTCCTTGCAATATTTGTTACTTTACATATACATATTTCTGGTTTCTTATATCATTGAATATTCCACCTTTTATTAGTAAGAGATAATAGATTAGTAGGGAAAACATTGCCTTCATTCTACCTAAAGAGTTACTAGCATAACACTGGTAAAATATCTTAGTATGGATTTATTCCCGTTTAAGTGCAAGGAAAGTTTATCTGTCATATTAATATTAAGCTCAATTCATCCATTTGGAGCCAAATTCTTAATAAGATATTTACAAAATAGATGTCCTACAAGTTAATGTGAGTGCATTATAAACTATGATAAATTATTTTTAATTATTAAAAAAATGTTCAGTGCACTAGGTCATTGGCTTACTTCAACAGCTAGTTCTATTTCTTTTACTTTCCAATTTACTGGGAAAAGTGAATTGATGATGAGATTAGGTTATGGACAATTTCCTTCTTATTAAAATCTTTATTCTGCCAGAAGAAGAAATAATCAAAACCAAACTCTAGCCTACAATTTAAATAAAAATTTTAGTTTATCATTTATAGTCCAAACTTCTTTAGCAGATCTTGCCTGTTTCAATCTCCTGATTATTCTTCAAGCATTTGAAATTTCTGAAAGGAAACAGAACAAGAACCACAATAAAACCAAACAAGAAAATATGTCTAACAATATCAGAATTAAGAAATCTTTGAGAAATGAAGTAGACCTATGAACAAGCTAAAAACAAAAGGAGACATTAAGGTGATTTAGAGACAGCAAGCGATAAAATATCAGTTTCAGCAAGTTTCTGTGACAGAAGAAATTGAAGAGATATCTACCAGATATCACTATAATTAAACTCATTGAGAAAGGCAGCAATGAATAGCTATTTTAAAATGACACACAAATGATGAGCTTGGTGACTTACACAAATCTTGTTACTTCCATTTTCTTTATTCTGTTCTAAACCATTTAACATCTCTTTAGTGTTCATTTCATCCAGTAATGCTAACTCTTCACAGTTTATGAGCCATGGCCATAATCCATATTTTTCCTGCTAAGGAAGTAAAAATACTGTCTGCCAACAAATTATGTATCCTCTCTTAGACACACACACACATATTTGGGGCTTAGTTATCATTGCTCACTTAGGGTTGGCATGACATTTTGTAAGCATGTATTTACCAAGAATAATACTCATCTGAATTATCCCATCTACTTTATAATTCATAAAATACTTTCACTGGTAGGAGATTTTAAGTGCAAGTGCTGATTGTTTTGTTTAATATGGATTTGTTCTAAAATCCACTTAGAAAAAGCATCAAGAGCATCTCTACAATAATTATGCCATTGTTTTCTATTCTTTGTTAACATTTCTGTTTTAATCCATATCTGTAATTTCAATTTAAACTAGAAGTAAGCTACATAATCAGCCGAACTGGGAACATGCTCAAGGCCAGACTGAATGTACTTACATCTGTATTGTTAAATAAAGAGACAGCCAGGGAGCAATATCAAAGATTGTACTTGTATATTACTTAATATGCATAATTGTTATATCTCTCATCTGTGTACACCCGCTTGGCTGTCTCAAGAGGTATCCTCGGGCAGAACTTGAAGCACTCATCGCTCTATAAACTGCTCTCAAATGACGCTATGAATGTGACTGGACAGAGATGACTTCCTCTGTCCCTCTCCCTGTTGTATTCCAGCAAAATCCTAAGAGTTTTGCACTCTCATGTTCTCTCCTGCAACATTCTCATGCAGGTAACAGCTACCCTAAGAGTCACACTGAAGAACACCATTCATCATTATTTTAGAAGCTATTACCTGCAATTTAAAAAAAAAAAAAAATCACAATTACCTCTCTGGACCTCTGGACCACAGACTAAGCCTCCAGGTCCAGCAGAGGTCCAGGAACACATGATCAATAACAAGTCTGAGAAGAGTTTGTAAAGACAGATGGGTCTCCACAGTGCGACAGTAAGACAGCTTGTACCCCTAGGCTTTGAGGCCAAGGAGCAGTCCCTGAATCACTCTTGTTTAGCTTCAGAATACCATGAAACAACTACATCTGACTTGTGCTTGTAAGGTGCCCAAAGTATACTGTCCCTATTTTAATCTGCATCCATCTTCCTTCCACATTGCAACACTGGAGACTCACATTAATACTGTGTACGCAACAGAAGCCAACAGAAGTATAGTGCCCAAAGGAAAAGACATGTCGAATCTACTTGAAAATATGGATAATATTTCATAATGTAAACCTGTACTAACTTTATTGGTACCTCTGTCCATAGAGTTTGGTCCATACTTTACTGGTATTACTGTCCATATGTCTTGTACAGAGCCACTTACACTGCAAGCCACTTATAACAGGATAAGGTCCTCATCTGGAACAAAAAAAAACCAACTAAAAAAAAAGAAAACAAACAAACAAACAAACAAAAAAACCAAAACAAAACAAATAAAAAAAAAACCAAACCCAACAACAAAAAAAAAAAAAAAAAAAAACAAACCCAAGCTCATGGCAGACTATGTTTTCTTCTTCCAGAAACCATGTAGCAGACCCAGTTGCTAGAGCACCAGGTCACAAACCTCCCTCATGCCAGTGCATCACCTGGGATTGGGAGAGAATTACTGCACCTGAGAGCAGACATTCAGTGCTCAGCAAAGTACTGTGTAAGTAGAAGCTACATGTGCACTGAAATTTTCAGAAATGAACCAACAAAACAGCCATGAATTACTCAAATTTACAACTTAACATCACTATGAAAAATACAACAGTGAATCCAGACACAGTTAGTCCTCTATACTTGTGTGGTCTTCCCATAAATTACGACAAGCCTCCTGGAGCCTTGGCCATTGTATTTATCATTTCATCTGACCACATTTTATCATGAGGTACTTATTATTGTGGGTAATACGTATGATCACATTTGCCTGGGAAGGGAAAGTAGAATTAAGCATCTTGGAATGCTCAGATTATCATATTAATTAAAATTGGAAGTGCAGAGATGCATCCAGAACAATTTGTTACTTGCAAACTTTTTCTTAGACATGATGATAAACCTGATTGATTACAGTTTATAATAGCAATAATCTCTGCAATACCATTAATTAGCACAGTTAATAACTAATTTGCTGGAGCTTTAACTGCCCTTGGCTTTCCCTCAAGCTGTTCCAAACTGGCCATTAACTGCTGGTTACAATTGATTTCTCAGGGCTCTATTTAAAAGAAATTTTATTTCAGTTCAGCACCCACAGAGTCTAATCTTGATCTGGTAAATAAAAAACATTCTCTGCCTTAGCAATAGACCTCTTGTTCATCGTTCTCTTTGTTTATCATTTCAGGGATGTATAGGGATGTAAGTTTGTGGTTCAGGGATAAAGCAAAAATCAAAAGCCCTGCTATTCTTTATTCCAAATTCTCAATTTGTAGGGAAGCCCAAAAAGGAAGAGCACTCTATTGACATCTGGTGGAATGAAAAGACAAATTAAATGCTTCAGTAGCCAACTTTCAGCTTATTTGTTTGCATATATTGTTTCTTTGTGTTTGAAAACTGCTTCTGCTAATACCCTAATGTAAAGAGACATTTCTGATGGTAACAGTGTACAGGAATAATTGCCATTTAAATGTATGCAAACAAAGCAGACATTTAACTTAAGAAAATAGGTTTCTGTAACCGGATCCAAATACTACTGCCTTTATTAAAAAACACAAAAAAACAAAACAAACAAACCAAGCCAAGCAAAAAAAAAAAAAAGCCACCATCAAAAAACCCACTTAAAAACCACAGGAAAATATTTTCTACAAGACAGTGAGGTTAAGAGGTATCTTTAACTTGAGAAAAATAGTGTACTTAAGAATAACTTGCATTTTACCAGACTGTTGTTTTGTAGTGCTTTTTGATTTCTTGCTAAGAATTTGTAAACATCAGGAATAGCTAGTAAAGCTGCTGGCAGAACAAGGAGGGGAGAAAAATGATGAGCAGGTAACATAGCAAGGGATTGTCACAGTGGGCAATGCAGGTCACATCACCATAAGGTCAGCAGAAAGGCTTCACTACCCAGCGAGACTGAGGAATTCTAGCTGTGAGGTACATCTTGTTGTGGAAGCAGAGAAAGAAACAGGTGACTTAGGAACTGCCTTATTTTAAGAGAGGAACATGCTATATGTAGCAGTTAAGAGCTGTATGCTATCCTGCTTATGCTTTCTTACATTTTCCTTTTATCCCTCAAATAACATATTCTTTGTTAAGTCAAACAATGTTTGTGAATGAGGAAAAATAAGAGCTGGCTATGCACCAGAAAGTATGTTTTTCAGTATGCATAAGTTTTTAAGCCTGTAAAAGAAAAAATTGGAATTAGCCTGCCTATTTGATTCCAAATAATGTCTGCCTGAAGGGTCATAGGGAATCCAAATCTGTACTGACCATACCACTGAAAAGAAGTTACCCTATGCCATTGTTTTCTTTGCAGCTTTCTCTTAGACCATCTTTCTCTCCAGCATCTTTGTATGAATTTTTCCTTCTAATTTATTGTCTCTCTGAAAGTGTTGAAACGTTGCTTTCCTCCTCCACTCAAACTAAAATGCCTACCTTTCCACCCATACACTAGTTTTTCAAACAAGCACTTAGATGACTGATTCCATAGACCTCTGGAATCAGTTGTTCCCTGTGAACAGCAACAAAGCCACCTCACTCTCATTCTTTACACCTTTCATTGAACCTTAATCTGTGGCCTAAATGAAAGGGGATAAAAATTGTGTGGTGAAAGGCTCTGACTACATCTTTAACCTTTAAAATTTATTTCCTGTTTTCTTGGTCCCTTTCCTCTCAGTCACTTCTTCGGATCTTTATGCATCAGTCACACATTTTTAAAGTGGGAACTGACTGTTTCATATTTGTTTATCTGGTGACAGAATGGGAACCTGAGTCGTGAATTTGATAGTTTCTTGATAGTGAATTTGGAGTTTCTTGACTGCAGAACAGAATCACAGAAACAAATGAAAAATTCTTCTATATGTAAGAAATGGTTCAGACAAGAGAAGCAAGGAAGGGAAGACCACCATTCTAAAGAGAAACATATAACTCCATGAAAATGATTCCATCATACATTGGTGTTGTGCAGGTTTAGGGGTTTTTTTCCCCATTTAATTCCATGACAGAAAACATTCTACAACTAACAAAAAAAAAAAAAATACCAAACAACAAAAAACCAACAAAAACTCAAACAAACAAAATGACAAGGAAACAACAAACATTAGAACTCAAGTTTTTCAAGTTTTGCACTAACATGTTATTATGAAAATGAAATTGGCATGAAATAGATTAGTAACTAAACTAACTTTTTTTTTTCATAGATTGGGTTGCCAAAATTTCATTTAGACTTCTTTCTTTTTTATATTAAAAAAAAAATTCATCAAGAAAAATTTCTACTGTGATATAAGCACTCCACAGGATGCCTATAAATACAAGTTTTTGTGGACGTGGATAAGAGATTTAAAATCCAATACTTTCAGAATTAAAAATCTGCATTTGTCAACTAGATGACTGACATACACATATAGACACAGAGGGACTGACTGAACTGACTGACACTACCACCATGCATGGAAGACTTGTCTCAAGGAAAGCACACTGATATTAGCTCTTGTTTATTTGAGCTTCAATTCAAGACTTCCAGCATTCAGCTAGCTCTGTCAAAGTCTTGTCACTCACTCTTCAGTGTAAAATATCTCTCCTGTTCTTGTTCTCCCAGACAATACTCTGGTCTATTTATTTATCTGTTGTCTTGACAGCTCCAGCCTCCTCCCATACAGTTTCTTCACCATCCTTTGTCCATTTTTCAACGTATCAAAGGGAAATACATCACTCTGTTCTGGAAAACTAACATTAACTTGGTGTCCTCTAAACTTTTCATCACTATATTACTCACATTTATGTATAGTCATATGCTCCATAACATTAGTCCATGTCTGATTACTAATTATTTTCTTAAATATGCTCTGAACATTATCCTGTTCTTCCCCTTCTGAATGTTTCTGAATCTTTTATTCCTTTCCGACAATTTTATACTGTTGATTTTTTTCTTTTAGTTTGAAATAATTTTCCACTTCCCATCCATTAAGCAAAGCTTTTCTTTCTTCTCTTGCACATCTTTCGCTGAAAATCCAGAAAGACAGATAATTTCTTCATTTGAAAGATGAGAGTCTTCCTTGTCTTCCCTTCTTTTATCTACAAATGGACATCTTGGGTCAATATGGGTAAGTTTCCAGGATCAGTTCCAAAGAAGATCACAAGCAATTATTCACTTAGGACCTGGCAGGTAGTGCAGTGGAAATAAAATTCTGAGTACCCTAAAGGGTGTATCAGTAGCTTTAAGCTACATCTGTGCTACTATACTGAATTTTTTCAGAACCAATAGCTGACATTGAGGCCGATAGGCAGTAAATGTGTGTGCGTCCCTCCCTATCACTGAATTCCTTCATCTTTCAAAACAGGAAAAAAAAGCCAAAAATGATAATTAAGAATGTCTGTAGCATGCCATAACTCCTGAACCATGCTCAGAAATTATTTGGGAGAGTGCTAATTGACTCAAGACAAATTGACAAAGCTCACTATAAAAATATAAAATCAAATGAAATAGATGCTGAAGTTCCAGAGCATATATAAATTCCCTGGTACAGTTTAATTTATTAATATAAACATGGAAAAAGACATCTCAGTATATAATGCAACCAAGGCTCTCTGCAGTGACCAATTAGAAATGTTAAACATAGGGTGATTCTTTTAACCTAATTCATGGTTTTAGCTTCAAATATGCCTTGGTACCATTTTCCATTCCTTTTTGTTTTGTTTTTATTTTTTCTTTAGGCAGTCAAAGACGTTTTGCTGGGAGGGACACAAATCTGTATTCCAAATTGCACCATATTATCCAGCTACCTGATGAAGATGTGCTCTTGTTTGCGAACAAACCATTAAAGAAGAAACAAAGAGCATTATTATGAATAAGACATATGAAGGTGATCTGAACTCTATGACCCACTATAAACACTATTATATAAATACTATTACATTACAGAAAAGACACATTTCTAGTAATACTCCCATCCTGATAATCTACCAGATTAACGAATTACATGTTTTGTGTGCATTTTCTCACCAAATGAATCTTCTGAATTGAAATATGTTTTCAGTAACAGAGCTAGTCAGTGACCTTTTGTGGCAGAAATGTATATCCTGAAGGTTAATGTCTTTTGAATGGAAGTGGGAAATTAGGATTTAAACTTCCTGCTTTCAGGAAGGATCATGAAAATAAACCTTCATCATCCATGTCTCAATCAGCATTCTAGCATCTGGACATCTGCATAAATTTGGAATTTGCTATACATTTTCAGAGCGTGTCTGTCAGGCATGTTTGAGAGTGCCAACTCTAACAGCTGGCTCAGGGAAGAGAGCCAAACAAAGAACAATTTCTCAGTCTCAACTGGATTTAGGTTTATGTATCACAAGACTCCATAAGGCAGAAGAACACCTAGGCAAGGTAAGGAGCATAATTCTGTGTTTATGTAATTTTACAGTTAAAAATATAAGCTTCATGAGGGAAAATCAGCAGGTAATCAGAGGTCTTTCTTTCCTCCAGGTATTATTTGTCATTTTGAATTGTTTGTTATTATGTCAAATCACTCCAAAAATAGCTGGAATCTATCTTATATGATTAGAATATTTTTTTCTATTGCACCATTGTTATAGCTAATGTGTTGATTATGAGAATGAAGCCTTAAGTTCTGCTTTTCATTTACAATCCTCCCCCATTTTAATTTTTATACTACTTGGGTTTTTCTTCTCTTAGAAACATAGTGATATTACCTTGGACTTTGAGTCTGTGATGTTGAAATAATGGGTAAGTAATACTTTAGAATCTATTTTTCAAATCACCAGGAGAAATTTTAATTCATTGCTGGGGAAACCATTAACTTTTCATTTCCTGGTGTTATTTCTAGTTAAAAGAATTCCAAACCTCTTCACTTTCACTCTTTCCTACCTCTAAAAAGAATTTTCTTTATCAACATTCTTGGAGTCAGGATTTTCAGGTGCCTGGAAATCAAACTTCAGCTCAAGTGACAGGTAGCAGGAGCTAGAAGTTAAGCATCAGGCATCAAGAAAGCAATCACCAGATGTCAGACAGAGTCAGTCAGCATGCAGTTTGATATAAAGATCTAAAAAGATGGAGTTACTCCTTAAGAAAAACACCTTAATTTCAGTATAGTTTTAAAATTTAATTTTAGCCTTTTTTCCTAGTCAAACTAGGATTGCATTGTTTGTGTGCGTGTATGTTATGTGAATTTGTTTTTTATCCACAAATGCTCCTGAAGACAATTAATTTACAATATATTTGACAAAAGGTCAGTAATCTTAGTTATGCTGATTTCCTCAAGTTTCACGGTAAATGGTAGCCAAGTAGAAGAGAAAAGCCTGTAAGTGTTCCTGTTGTTAAAGAGCTGAAACATGAATTCAACAGGGCTTGAAGAAAATCACTGAAAATGCTGTATAGAGAGATGTGACAGAAGACACAACTACCAGAAGACTTTTCAAATTACTCTCACGTTTAACTAGAATGTGGAGTTGCCAGAACTGCACTAGTAAATTTATCAGGGTCAAAACATGAGGTCTAACATTCATGCCTTGGTATCTATGATGTTTAACTGTTAACATGTTTTCTTGCATTGGTTTTGACTTCAGAGAGTTCTTTAGACTTTTCCTCAGGCATAGTTTCTTCGGTAGTGCAGTCTGGCAACCATTCCTGATATGAACTGTGGCATCTGAGGGCGGAAGAGTTTTGCAAGTGAGTGAAGCTACACCAAATCAACCACCCAGGCAGAACTTTAGAAAAGTTGCTAGTACTGCCTAGATTTCTAGTATATATGTACAACCCCAAAATTGCAGACTTTCATTTCTTGCCAGAGTTTAAGAACTCAGTTTTCAGCTGCTAAGCACTTTGAGAGCTTTCAAAACACTTCCTGAGGGCAGAGAGCTTCTCAATTTGTTGCTTTACACTTGTGCTTTCCTTGAAATCATGTCCAAATTTGAGGGGGTTGACCTTCTTTTCACATAGTTGCTAACCTGTTCAAATATTGGCATACGTGGACAGAATCAGATCCAATTGCTTCCCCCCAGAAGAGCTTCTCACCAGTAGATTACAGTCCTCACTACCTGTTCAGTGTCTTCTTACTCTTCTGCTGAAGTTCTGCGGAAAAGAATGCAAGATTCACTGAAGTAGGGAAAAAAACGTAATTTTGCGTGCAAGGGACAAGGATGTCACCTGAAAAAGGGAAGAAACAAAATACAACAGCTGTTCCAGAAATGTTCAAGCTTTTTGTTAGTGTCTATATAATTAAATTTCAGAATAACTATTTAGAACATGCATAACAGTTCAAGACTTTTCCTTTCCCCACAAGATGTCCCAACCACTCCCTAGTCAGATAAAACAGATATAGCCAGATGGTTAACCTATTCCCATATGGAATGTGATTTTCAATAATTTTAGGTGAGGAAAAGCAATTAATGTGCCTCTTCTACCAGCTGGGCAGCACTTTTAACTGTCTCATTCTTATAAAAATGAGAACACCTTCTTCCAGCTTACTTTAATGAAAATAACATCGGAAAAATATTTGTTCACAGTCCATTTCTGTCACTATGATAAGCTAACTGTAAAAAATGTCTTCATATCTAACACAGCAATATTTTGGAAGTAGAATTTCTTGCTTTGTGTTTTGATAGAACTGAGTTACAAAGTAATCTCTGAACTGCTGAGCTGTAATAAAACTGGCACAGTTCTAGGCATGCACAAAGACATAAGAATTTTAAAGTAAAGGGATGGTGAGTGTCTGTCATACAGGCAGGCAGAGAGTTAGAGGAAAGTTAAATAGTAATTTTTAAAATCACAGATTTTATACTGAGTTTGTAATAATTTTCACTCTGTTCTCATTGTAAATTTCAGAATTTGGGGGGGTTGGGTGTTTGTTTTTTTTAATTAGTCTGACAAGAGACTGTATTTCTGGCTGATTCTGCTGGGTGTTACCATATGATTGATAAATTTCAAGTTAAAATCTGTTACATTTTTCCCTCACGCCTATTCAAAGAAATACATAAGCCACCTGTAGATTTTAAGATTTAGCTGAAAGAGCTGTTGCAGACACCTGTGCCTAATTAATGCTGAATGTAAGTCTGAAATAGTTTTCAGTTCATTACATTTGAGATTTACAGAAAACGAACCATTGCATTGTGAACTGCTTGGGCATCAGCTTCGGAAACTCCATCACACAACTCCTTGTGGTGGCAATATCTACAGTTCTGAACAAGACAGAATTAAAATACTCTACTGAAGATCATCCTGTTTTGCTGGTGAGATATAGACAAATTTCCTAAAGATATGAGCTTTTTTTTCTCATAATACTGGCTTTTCACAGTTCCATACAAGTTTTCCCAGTGAGCCTAGGAATAATGCCCCTGTTATCATTTTGAGTCATATAAAAATAGTCTGAGTACATTAAGAAAATAAGATGTAATTGCATCCTGAATTGAGAAGCAACGGAAAGAATGACAGTATAACTAAAGTGTTGAGAGGGAAGGTCTGGCAGATTGGAATGCCATCTGAAAGACACCAAGAAGAGACTTGATGAAAGTCCTATCTTTCGTGTAGTCCTAGCAATTACCACAAAATGCTGAGGTGAGCTGAATGAGAAAGTTCTACGTCATTCAAGGAGAATATAGCATGATTGCTCAGCCATCCCTTACAGGAGGTAGAGGTGAAATGGTGTGTATCAGAAAGTCATAAAGATTGATGGCATCTGCTGCTTCCAAATGTATCTATCTGCATGCAAACCACTTGCAGTGTGAACTGATGGAAAACAAAGTCTGTTTGCCCAGGGAAAGTGCTTTAGTAGGCTTAATTTCCATAGAGCATTTACCCAGCTGAGGCAAGAATGTCCCAGGGAAATCAGCTGGGTCATGGTAAGAATTCAAAGCCACAAAACTAAATAAAAAGAGATTATTAGCTACATTGTAGTAAGCAAACAGTAAAGTCTTAAATGATCAATACTTGACAAGAGACATGTCACAAACTTCATGTATAGGTCAGGCACACACAAAGTTTTTCAAATAAATCGACTGACTTCTGGACAAGGCACATAAAATGTCACTTTTATCTCTCAGTTGATATTTTTCTCACAGAGTAAAAAAATAAAAAAAATCACCTCCCTCAGAGATTTGATCGAAAAGATAGTCACTCCTGATACAAGTTTAAGGGGAAAAAACTGCAATCAAGTGGAAATTTTTGTCACTACCTTAATCCCTGATTTGTAGAAGGTTGTGCTTTGGGATATTTGGTATGTCTGAGAATTGCCACCAAAGAGCCCTTCTGTTCTTTAATCGCTGCACTAAATCTTAACAAACGTGAGCATGAAAACTATTGTGCTGTACTTGTGAGGCATATATCAAAGTTATATTTTTAAAGCTTGGAAAGGCAGTTGAATCATGCATGCTCTTTATGGAGCTCTGATCAGGCTGATAAAGGCAGTTCAGCTTCAATAAACGCTTTTTAAGTGAATGTTTTGGAAAGCGAATAGGAAATTCAAAGCTCAAACTGTTGCCTAACTGCTCCCACAGCACTTTGATCACTTCGCTGCTGACATTTTGTTAAAAATGTCTTGTTTTTATTAAAATGTTGGGATCTGGGGATTTAGAAAGTTAAGTGTAGTCACTGAAAAAATAATACACAGTAAAACTGAGTGACATAACTTATTAAGTACTTTGTACACATTTCTTAAAAAAGAAAACTTTTTCCCTGTGGGGTCAAACACAGCTTTGCACTTCTCTGAAAAAAAGTTCATATTGTTAAAGCAAGACGAGTGCAGAAGATAAATCAAACGGCAGTGCTTTGCCTGAGGCAACGCCCCCCTCAAGTTATAAGACTTTGCTATGAAAAAATGTAGACATCCAATAATTTAAAAATTAATAACATATAAAAAACATCATAAATGGAGAGTGTGAATTTTCTGTGTCATACTTCTGTTAAATATTTATGTCTGATTATTTTTTGTTGAAGGACATCAAGGACAAGCTGTCAAAATTACCTTACTTTTCTCATTACACAGAATACATTTATCTATCTATTATCTATCTATCTATTTATCTATCTATCTATCTATCTATCTTCAGCAGTATAAAGTTCTTTCTTTCTCAGGTATTAGAGCCTTTTTAACAATAGGTGATTTTTACAAGATAACTTGTAATGTACAACCATGGATGCAAAGAATTAAATATTCATTCCATACCAGACATGTCGGAACTTCAATATGATCTGGAGTGAATGGCAGCCAAATGGTACGCTGCAACTGATATCACTAATGCATTTTTCCCAATCCCTCTGCCAACAAAGTGCAGTTTGCTTTCACTTGAAGGGGTGTCCAGCCTACCTGGAATCAACTGCCCCAGGGGTGAAAACACGGTTCCACCGTCTGCCATGGACTGATCCAGACTGCATGGAGTGAAGTTCCAAACACCTGCAATATATTGATGATTTCATTGTCTAGGGAAATTGTGGAGGTGACCACGCCCACCCCTGGGCTGTGGCAAGCAAATACACATCAGGCACTTGCCGTCGAGTGGGTGGATTTCCCCACCCAGGATGTTGGGTCGGAGGGCAGATCGGTGGGTGGTATCAAGGTCTGAGCACATCCTACTGGTTGTCGTCCTAGCTCTGACTACCTCTTCTTGTTCCAGACAGTTCTGTGTTATTTGGTTACCCATTGGATCTGCCTTGTAACTCCCACCTCTCTACCCTGTTCATTTGTCCTTTCCAAGTTGTATCATCCACTTTGCCTGTACCCCATTGGTTATCCCCTTTTCTCCACCCCCATTTAAAAACTCCTGCATATCCTCTCTCTTTGCCTTTTGATCCTAACACCTCTGGAGAAAAAACGCTCTGGAATTCAGACCAAAGGTCCCTCTCAACTCTTTGTCTCTGGGACGCTAACCTCCACCACCAGCTTCTGTTGTGCTTCCTGTGACGAGGAGCCAGCCAGTGCCACACCCGCCACAGTATCCCCGCTGAAGGTGGTCGCCCACGACAAGGGCGTCTGTGGGAAGGACGCTGAGTCCCCTCTGACTGAGGGCACGCCTCAAAGAAGCAGCGTCAGGAAATACAACAGAAGTTTTTGAGGAAGGGAAGAAAATAACCCAAATTATTCTGAAACTGGTTTTGCCATAAAACCAAGGTAAGGTAAAGGGACCTGCANGCTAACCTCCACCACCAGCTTCTGTTGTGCTTCCTGTGACGAGGAGCCAGCCTGCGCCACACCCGCCACAGTATCCCCGCTGAAGGTGGTCGCCCACGACAAGGGCGTCTGTGGGAAGGACGCTGAGTCCCCTCTGACTGAGGGCACGCCTCAAAGAAGCAGCGTCAGGAAATACAACAGAAGTTTTTGAGGAAGGGAAGAAAATAACCCAAATTATTCTGAAACTGGTTTTGCCATAAAACCAAGGTAAGGTAAAGGGACCTGCACAATAGATCCAGTTCTTGGGAATAAAATATGAGAATGGACACCGCCATGTGCCTATGGAGATGGTTAACAACCCATTTGGACAGGATCAGCCTTGCAAAATATGCTCTATATTGAATCTGGGGAGCAGGTTCTCACATGAAACCTCTGGCAAAGAGCATCAAGAGAAACCCAGGATTGACCATTTGGGTTTTGGAGCTGGGGCAACTGAGGATCAGAAGCTCACAACACTCCCACTCAAAAAGATACATTAACAGACTACGAGGGGTTTGATGCGCCTCAGAAGTTGTTGGGACAGAAGCATGTCTCCTCTTGTGATTTCCCGTGCCACGCTGGGTGTTCAGAGGAAACATCCCCTCAACTCATTATGTAACCAGCGCTACATGGAAGCAGTGGGTAGCACTGATTATGCAATGAGCCCAAATGGGAAAATCCAATTTACCAGGAATTCTGGAAGAGATCATGTACTGGCCAGAAGGCTGAGATTTTAGAGCATTGCCAGAGAGGTGACTCAGGTGAGATAGGATGCCAAGATTAGAATAGCTCAGGTAGACTTAGACTGGGAGCAGAGGAGTGAGCTGTTTATAGCCCAATGGGCCCGTGAAAGATCAGGACACCTAGGAAGACATACAGATGGGCTTGTGATCAAAGGATGAACCACAGAGGCTATCACACAGGTTATCCACCGATGTGAAACATGTGCTGCTGTCAAGCAAGATACATGAGTGAGGTCTCCTTGGAACAGAGGGTGTCTGGGTTTCCTGTGTGGTGAGGCCTGGCAAATTGACTGCATTGGACCACTGCCACAAACACACCAAGGAGAGAGCTACATACTCAGCATGGCAACATAACCTGTAAACCATGCCACTGCTCAANTTGGCTGGCTTTACAGGGTATGTATGGAAACGTACCCTGTAAACCATGCCACTGCTCAAAACACCATCTTAGGCCTTGGGAGACACATTTTGTGGCAACAGGGTATATCAGGGAGAATTGAATCCAAAAATGGGACTAATTTTTAAAATTGCCTTATAAACTCTTGGACAAAAACATGGCATTGAGTGGATATATTACATCCTTCAACACTGACAAGCCTCTGGAAATATTGAGAGGTATAGTAGACTGCTGAAGACTATGTTAAAAATGTTAGGTAATAGGACATGGAAGCATTGGGGTGTAAATTTAGCAGAAGCCACTTGGTGGGTGAACCCTAGGAGATATGATAACAGCCCTGGTCCTGCTCAAACAAAACCCCTAAACACTGTGGGAGGAGATAAGGTACTATACATAGAGAGTTGGCTGGGGAAGTCTATGAGGATTTCTCCTCCCTTGAGAAAAGGCAAACCCATTTGTGGGATTGATGCCCAAGGACCAGNTGAATTTCTCCTCCCATGAGAAAAGGCAAACCCATTCATGGGATTGATGCCCAAGGACCAGGTTGTACTTTGTGGGTAATGCAGAAGGACAGGGAGACCCAGTGTGTGCCTCAAGGAGATAAACCGTGGGGGAAGATAATCTGTGGTGTATGTTACAAGAAGTAAAGTAGCAGAAATGACTCAAACTGATGAAAAATGAATTTTAAGCCCAAGTCAAGGATCTTGAGGGGTGGAGGAAGCCTATGAAATGAGAAAATAATATCTATTTGTGAAAGAACAGGGAATAGTGGTTAATGAAAATGTACAAATCTCTATGTTGGGTATAGAGATGTTTTAAGGATGTAGTTTAAGTACTATGTGCTAGTTAGAAGAGACTTCAGTAATGGTAAATAAATACAATGGAATAGTTAGAAGATATATAAATTATGTAGCATCTGAGTATGATGCAAATAGCATGGAATGAGGGGCAGAGATTGTACTGGCTCTGGCTGAGATGGAGCTCATTTTCCCACAGCAGCCCTCACAGTGCTGTGCTTTACATTGGTAGCTGGAAAGGTGCTGATAACACACCAGTGCTTTGGCTACTGCTGAGCAGTGCTGGCACAGCATCGGTGCTGCCTCTCAACATTCACCCCACATCAAGAGACGGGAGTGGGCAAGGTCCTGGGAAGGGACCCAGCTAGGCCAGCTGACCCAAATTAAGCAAAGGGATATTCCATACCACAAGACATCAGCTCAGATATAAAGCTAAAGGAAGGAGGAGGAATGGAGCACATTCATTTTTTACAGCACTCGCCTTGCAAAGCAGCCACTATGCGTGCTGAAGCTCTGCTTCCCAGGAAGTGTCTGGATGGGAAGTAGAGAATAAAACTTTTTTTTTTCTTCTTTTCTTATGAATGCACAAGTTTTCTCTTTTGCTTTAGTAAACCACGTTATCCCAACCTATGAGTTGTTTTCCAGGTTATTTCGTCTCCCCTGTCCAGCAGGAAAGGGGAGTGATAGAGAAGCTTGGTGGTTACCCAGCATTCAGCCAAGGTCAACCCACCACACATCTACACTAAAGTTACTCAGAATCTAATATATTTAAACTGCATCAAAAATAAATCATAACAGTGGATTACAGACTGGAAGTGCTTTAGTGCTTAGTGCTTTGCAAGTACAAATTCCTAAATATATTACTATCCATCAGGCATTGAAAATTGTAATTTTTTTCTCTTTCAGTGCTAGTTGGTAGGATGCTTAAGCTCAAGAGAAATCCTACTGTTGGAAAGAAGAGCAGATTTTATGAGAAGAAAGACCAAAAAACTACTAAAGAGTTGACTATTCATAGTGGATTGACATGGAAGATTTTCTTGCCTGGAACAAAATGTAATAGAGGGGAAGGTACTGAGATTCTACAGATTTCAGATAATGTAGTTTCATTATCTTACATTCATGAATCTTATTAGAAATGGGAAGGAAGAGATGTTTATCTTCAAAATGTATCAAATTTCCAAGAAGTTTCACGGGAGTAAAATGGATTTTCATTTTGAGACTGAACTTCCATGAAGAGGTCAATATTCCCTTAAATAAATAAATAAATAAATACATACGTACATAAATAAATAGATGGATAAATACATTCTGCCATGGATGACAGCCTTCTAGCAGATCTGTGTTTTGCTTTGTGAAATTATTTGTTGTGACTTTTGTTTATTGATTCCCAAGCATATAGCTTTAATTGTATAATCCTAATTAAGATTGTTTTCTTTTTAATATTGGTGATTATCTTGATTGATGTAATCTTGTGAGCTGGCAATTTATTTCTTACCTATACTTCATGATTCACTGAAGTATAGAAAATAAATTTAAAAACCCAATGAAAGTGTCCTGTGAAGAATATAAAATTTTATACCACCATTGGTTTAATTGAGTTTTCTGCTTTGTTTTCTATCTTTCCAGGTTTTCTATCTCTAGGTTTCTTAGTATAACCCCTACATCCTTTTCACATTGATGAACAATTCTTAATCCTTGATTTATAAATCAACACCCTAGAGGAGCAGAGGAAATTAATGTTTCATTCCTTATGATAGATAGATAATTTTGTTCCTTTGGTTTAGCCAATATATTGAATTTAAATGTTCTATACAGATGCATACTATTTATTTTCATGGATAAATTTTGAAAAGAATATTTAGAGGGTTAATTCATCACTCAAGCATTATTTTGCTTCAGCATATCTTCAGTATTCCTCTTCCAGCATAAAACCAAGTTTAGTCTTTTGGCCTCCTTTCACAAAAATACCCTCCACGGCCTGCATTTTGCATACTCTGTCATGGGTTGCACATCTGCAAATATAAGAGCTAGTTTTACCAGATAGGTGGTGCTATGATTCTGTGTATCAAAGGGCAGACTTCAGACATAAAAGCTGACAGTAAGTACCTCTTCACATTTTATTCTGAAAAGCAACTGGCATTTTTTCCCCTCTATGCTCTGAGGGAGCTCACAGAATAATAGGTGAAATGTCAAGAATAATTAAGAAAAATGATGGTGTTATATAGCAGCAGAAGAACTTCATCTTTTCTGCTGTGATCTTCCTGCCCACCTTCTCTTCTGCTTTTAAATGTCATCTCTGTTCTCAAATTATTTAGGATAGGTCTTGAGAGAGGGTAGAATATTTTTTAGATAATTTAACACACTCTTTAGGTTATATTCCTGATGTCTATTTTTCTCCATATCCCTCTGGATAAAAAGTCTTCTTTTAATTCCTTTTCTCTGTTCAAGTGTGGTAAAATTAAGTAGAGTAGTTTAGTTATTTATTATTAATAATTAAGTAGGAGGAAAATCAAGACCTTTTTCTTCCTCATCTTCTGAAAATGCTTCCATATATTTCATTTTACCATCACTCCACAGTCTCTTTGTTCCCAGGTATATACCCTGAGAAAACTCTTGCCTGCTCCTTGGAAATAAGGTGTCCAGAATACACTAGAGCAAGGTTATTTTTAAAGAATTCAGAAGTCACTCTTGCTTCAGCTTTACATCAGAAATTTGTTTTAATGTATTTAACAATAACTACCACAAGTATTCTGATTTCTACTGACAGGGAGCAGGATGTCAGTTTTAATTTTGCAGAATTATGAAATAGATAAAATTGTCTTTGTGCATTTTCAAAAATTATTTTCTGTAGTATAAAACCTTGCTCAAAAAGCACATTGGCTCTTCATGGTGGAACTTCAGTATTTGGAGAAGAAAATAAAGAGAAAAAGTAGCAGGAGATTATGAACATGAATATCAAATAACTGTAGATATTCTACACATGGATAGAGATCACACACAAAAATACTGTAAAACTAAAAATGTAAAACATTTCTTGCTTAATATTATACATTTGCTTACAAGGACTTAAAGCTTTTCTTTTGTTTTATTTTCCCCTTAAGATTTTTCTCGCCTGTTATTCCTGCAGAATCCTTGAACAACTCTCTCTTACTTTTTTTGCAGTCTCACCTTTGTAACCTTTCATGGCTCTAGCCTATGCAGTTTTGTCAGCACTCTTTCCCAGAGTTTTGGAAATTCTCTTGGATATGTGAGCCAAGATTATGCCATTAAGTTGCATTAAAATTTGGATCACAGAAAGATGATGCTAGGAGGTTTAAAAGCACTTCTGACTATTTTGACTAGAGATTCAATTCCATTGCCGCATCATCACTGCTCTATGTCATTTTAGATGTACTGAGGTGTCAAATACAACTACATGAGGCAGATGTGATGAGAGGCTTACAAACACGAGCCATCAGCGTGCCCAGGTAGTCAAGAAGGCCAGTGGCATTCTGACCTATATATTAAAAATAATGTGGCCAGCAGGACCAGAGCAGCAAGCACTGTTGAGGCCACACCTCAAGTGCTGTGTTCAGTTTTGGGCCCCTCACAACAAGAAAGACATTGAGGTGCTGGAAAGAGTTCAGAGAAGCTTTCACAAAGCTGGTGAAAGTCTAGAGAGTGAGTCATATGGGGAGTGGCTGAGAGAGCTGGGGTTGTTTAGCTCTGGAGAAAAGGGCACTCAGAGGAGACCTTATCACCCTCCAACTACTGGAAAGGAGCTTGTACACAGGTGGTAGTTATACTCTTCTCCTAGGGAGCTAGTGACAGGACAAGTGGACATAGCCTAAAGCTGCACCACAGGAAGCTCAGTTTGGACATCAGGAAGAATTTCTTCACAGAAAGGGTTGTCAAGAACTGGAATGGACTACACAGGGAGGTGGTGGATGCACCATCCTTGGAGGTGTTCAAGGAATAACTGACTGTGACACTTAGTGCTATGGTTTGGTTGACAAGTTCAGTCAAAGGTTGGACTCGGTGATCTTGGAGGTCTTTTCCAACCTAAATGACTCTATGGTTGTATGAAAATCGATCAAATAATTGATATGTGTATTTTGCTCTACCGAGATACAACCTGGAATCAGTAAAACAGCTTAAGTTTTTGATAAGCTGGAATTCAGAATTAAAATTTTGTCCATTCCAATGGTTAAAAAGATGAGACGGTAAGCACATTTTGTAATCCTCAAACCTTGTCAAATTCTGCATTCAACAGAGAAAGCAAATATAAATGCAGAAAAATAAATAATTATCCTTCAATTACCAGAAAGTTTTATTTGTAGGCAATAAACATGGGTCTTATTTGGGTAAGAAAACATGAGGGAAGTTGGAGGTTTACTTCTGTCTTTGTTCTGCTTCATTTTGTTACTGTTGAAACCAGACAGGAGAACAAATTTCCTCTAATAAAAGCTTTGAAGGATCTTCTTATTTATAACATAAACAGACAAGAAATGTTACATACAGTTTAGTTGGACTAGAGGAGGTAGAATTGTATCTTTTGGATTTATTTCTATCTATACAGAGAGTAATCATTTTCACAAGAGCTGTGTCAGGTAGATCAATCAATGTAATAATATTTTCCAACTCTCAACCACAAAATTGTAACAGGACATCGTGTAAATGACCTCTAGTCACATACTGTTCAGCTTTTCTTACCACTCAGACAACCAACCTGAGATTTGTCTCACCTAAATTGACTTATCTGAAGCTGGACATTCAGTCTAACACTGATGTCTAAAATGCCTCAGTAGAAAATAGGAAAAAAAATTCCAAGAAACAAAAAGATACTTGCAGTCAGAAAGTAATATCAACATGAAAAGGAAATTCTTTAGTATAGTGAGAGGGAATCTGAATGACTTATTTAGACTAGCCTCCTGCTTATTTTGATTGTCTTGAGTTTTATGAACCATTTCCCACTTGACTTTCTTTAACACTGGGTTCTGAACATCAGATTTAACCACTTTGTGCTCTTAGTATCTCTATTTTATACATCTTCTTGAGCCAAATTTCCCTATTTACATTAACAATTGGGAAGAGAAACAGAACTTACTGTCTCATACATTTTATCATGAGCAAAATTGTCCCCAAACAGCTGTTAGAGTTATTTTCTTACATTTTATGGTTTATAGCCATACTACCAGTCATTTTGTTATTTCATTTTTTGACAAATCAGAATAGTGGCAAGATAGGCCGAATTAAGAAGGCAAGCCATCTACAGTATAATTCTCTAATCTTTCCACTTACTAAGATAATGTATCAAGAGGTAATGTACTAATGGTAATACTTGCCCAGATATTAATGTCTTCAGGTACAAGCCAGTAAAATTTCAGTCTTTGGAAAGATAGAGTCAAAGACTGGTACATTAATTATACCAAATTTATATCTACAGTCATTCAGAAAAAGGGATAAAATTGATATCAGCAGTAAAGGGAAAAGCAGCATATATTTCCAATACATAAAAAGAAAGTCAATATTTCAGAAAAAAAAATTATAAGATATGTCAGATTATGGAAGTAATTCTAGTACTATACCATAAACTAGGATAAAGCACATACGTTTAAATAATATAGACTTCTTTAAAAAATATAGGTCAAGCTTGCACCTCTCACAGATTAATTACCATTGAAAACATTCATGGTCAGCAAACAGCTAAATTTTCTAGCCTGTATTTGACCTGTAATTTTCTTAATTGTCTGAAATTCCATTTTTGCTTATTCTTAGAATTGTTCTTGTCTCCTCTTGAGGATGTACAGCCCTCACCTTTTTCCAGATCCAATTCATAAAATTCCTAAGAAGACCAATGTAGTCTTCTTAGGAAACTGAAAGAAAAGGTAGGACTGAAGTTCTGAAACTTGTACTGTGACAGTGCCTGACAGTTACTGAGCCACTTATAAAACTCTGTTTCAATTGCTTTGCCTTGAAAACAGAGCTGTCAGAGAAAGGTGATGAGGGGAGGCAATGCTCATATTTTGTATGACAGACTCTTGGTTAAAGAAATCACTTGGGAGACTAGAGTTCAGTATCCTTAATCTAAAGGATTTCAAACTAAAATCACTTTTTTTTTCCTCCCCAGGAGCACACCTTGATCACCACATAAGCATGAGGAAGGAAAGAAGGAAATTAGAGAGAGAAAAGAAAATGGGAATACCCTTTTCACCTCATGTTGAAGCTCTGTCACTGATTAGTCAAGAAAGCAAGATTCATGAGCTCTGCAAGAGAGCAAACACAAATCTTTAGCATTAGAACAAAGAAATTCATAGCTAAGGAGAGGAACCGGCACTTGTTCAGAATTGTTAGTTATTTTCTCGGTTTTAACATCCTGGGCCTTAAGTCCACGGTAGAGAGAACTGTCCTGCTGTTCTGGGTCCTACCTGTGAAGCCTCTGTCTCTCATTATCCCTGACTCAATGCAGCAGAGTTTCCTGGAAACAGAGAGTGATGCTGCAAGTTATCCCATGTTCGTACTGGCAACAGATCTGATACTGGTAGCACAGAGATAACTGAAATTCACTACTCTTCAGACAAAAAAAAAGATCCCTCATTCAGCAACCAGAAAGCAGCTTGGTGAATCATACAAAAACTTGTTACCTTTCCATAGATATCCTCAATATTTTGGGGTTTTTTTAAGAAAAAAAAGCTGTAACAATGGGAAGCTGAAACAATGGGAATGTAGTTTTGGCTCCAGCAATGTGCATTTCCCACCTTCCCATTGCTGTTGTGACCAGATGTAGATATTTTACTAAATTATCTAAAAGAGCCCAGGTTTACCCCATAAGAAATTTTCTCTCACTCTTACTTATTTAATTATATTTTCATTTATTTATTATAGGGCCTGTATCTTCACCCCATTGATTTTTCATGCTTTTCTTTAGTGTAAAAGTTAGTATACTATACAGTTCACTACAGAAGTATCAAGGGCAGAGTATGTAGCGTATAGCCAATGCAAGGTCGGAGCACATTCTCAAGCAATTAAAAGTTTAGGACATGTCTTTGCAAATGCCACACAAGCCAGTGTCTTTCATCAGATGATGACCCAAAACACATTAACAATACTGCCAGAGGGAAGCAGATAGTTAAGATGGCAGCCACATTCTTGGACAAATCGGTATTTGGATATGGAATGGGCAAATGTAGAAACAGTGACTGGGTAGGGCTCTCAGGTTAACTCTGAATCAGATTCTCTCTTACCAGTCATCTTGCTCAACGTGAATGGATTTAAAGTGAGAGAAAAGGTAAAATCTTCTTTGATAACTTCTTTTGCCCACTCTGTTTTAGTGTAAACAATTATTGAAGATGAAATTTAGAGGACAATTCCTTAAGTTAAGTGAATAATCCTGAGTATCTCAGGTGTGGGGATTCTCTGATGCAGCCTGTCATTCAAATTTAGCTTGTTTAACATAGCATATAAAGAATTAGCAATGACAGTGGCTGCATTTATTAAAAAAATGTTGATCTTTAAAAGATTTTTTAAAAAAACAGAAAAACCAATCAAATGCCCATTTCCTATGCTTCATAGTGTTTACCATAGGTTTTAAAATATGTGTCTGTTTATCCTTTCAGAAGCAGACATTGAAAAGATATTTCTTTTCAACTATTGATTTGTGTTAGTCTTGCAGATATGCACAATATCATCCAGGTAATGCACCATTTTAGATCAAGTGAGGGTGTTTTGTGAGATCCTGGGGGTCATCTGAGCTCCCACAGTTTTTACAAAGAGCAATAGGAAAAAAACATTAATCTTAGGAAAGAAAGAGCAACTGACCAGCACTTATGGGAATCTCCTGGTCTGCAATGATAGCAAAGTTGTTCATATGGATATGAAGTGAAAGCCAGAATAATAACGTTTGTATTCACACTTTGAACAAACCAAAATATAGGGGTTTAGTTCATCTTATTATAGAGAACATGGCCAACTGTTGAGTTTGAGTACAGGTTTGAATATAATCTGAAATGTATTTATGGTGATCTCAGAGGGTTCAGCAATGGCTTTGTCCTGATGACAAATGAATGACATCCAGGTGTCCTCATGGATGACCAATCTCTGTAGCATTTCCCTACAAACGGCTCTTTGTAGAGATTTTGAAAGTATTACATAATGTCCATGAATTTCTTCAACTCAAGAGTTGCCTGCAGTGAACCTGAACATTCCAATGTACAAGTTCCTTGAAATTACAACTAAGCATCATCCTTCCCATCCTCTCTGCCTTGGGCAGTCATTTACCCAAACACAATCCTGCATACTGTCTTGAACAGTTAAATAGAAATGCAGTTTCTGGAGCTCATCAATGACTTAGAGACTGAACTTCATCTTTGCATTTGTGAAGACGTCTTTGAGAGTGGAATTGTGGAAATGAAATATTTAGGAAGTCAGAATTTGCAAAATCAGTTAATGCTTGAGAAAACAGAAGATACACCATTTATCGAGCAGTTTTCAATATTTACATTGAAAGTTATAAATCAAACTGTGCAAGAGAATGTAAATTTTGATAAAGATGGAAACAGAGTTATCTGTACTAACATATTTAGAGTGATCCCTGTCACAGTTTTGATCAGGCCAAGTAACTTTCTACAAGTAACTTTCTACATGCTGAGGACAATTCAGAGCACTACACAAGATATAGACTATTTCATAATGTCCATTATCTGTTCCCAGATGTGGGGCAGGGTAGGTAAATAGTGGACTTTAGCTGAACAGACAGGAATATGATGTGCTGCTTTTTCTCAAGCTCAGGGAACAAACTCCATTTAATTTTATTTATTATTTTAGTCAGAGATAAATACTCTAGAACATCCTCTAAATAATTTTTTTTTCTCCATGATTGCTCTGTTACCAGAATTCTAAGACACTTTGGCAATGAAAAGGATTCTTTTACTTTAATCTAATCCACTGAAAAGTTGTTCATGAAGGATGCCTGCTGTTTTCCTATGCATGTATTTATACTCTCAATTTATTGTTGAATAGATCATCAAAACACAAGAATGTCAATTTGAAGGCAACTTCAAAAAACTCCTATTTGATTTAATTCTTATTTGAAGCCAAAATAAATATTCTCATTACAGAACAGACACAGTTTGATCTAGAAAATAAGACACCGTGTTTCAATATGATCTGACTGAAAGCTGCTTTTGATCACTTAAACACAAAATTACATACGTGTGGACTATTTCAGTTCCTATGACCCACCAAGGGGTGAAGCTACTGCACTAAAATCACTACAAATAATAATTAATTATTAAAGAAATAATTTCAAGATTAAATCATAACATCAAATTTTTAATTACATTTCAAAATATTCTGGAGCCATAAATTTTTTTTTTCCATTTCTAAAACACTGTTATAAGAGAGAAAAAAATTTGTATCATCTCAGGTAATAAAATCTTTTTCTAACACAAACATTAGGCAAAATTTCCTATTAGATCTTCTTTATAGTTGTATTAAAAGACAGCTCTTATGAAAGTCACGATCTAAAGAAGTTGAATGCTATATTGTGAAAAGTGGAACACAAAAATAGTACAAGAGAATCTGGTTATTACTGTTCAGTGATGACAGAACATTGATGCAAAATCCCAATAATTAAAATTGTGTAAATGGACGTTTTTTGATGTGGCTGTTAAATAAAACAGGATTTAGTAGCCCTCACAACTGTCATAAAGTTGTAGATATTTAGTAGCTCTGGATCTGTAAAAAGTCCAGCACAATATTGAGAATCAAGGGAAAGACCTCAGGGAAGAAAACAGACACCTTTGTAATCCTTTATCTTAAACCTTTATTGCATTGTTTTGCTTTAGAGTAGACTAAATCACTGCTGTTGGTTATTTTAGCCATGCAGTCAGTTACTCTACAGAAAGTTATCAGGTCTATGTCACGTGTGTAGACTCCTACACATAGAAAACAATTTAGGTGTCTATGGCATGAGCATCTCACCTAGGGCTATGAGGTCACTAAAAGAGCTGACTGTCCCTGCCCAGCCCTCCTGGGCTCTGCCCACCTTGCCAATGGCTTATCTCAGTCCCCCAGCTCTGAGGCTCCATCCTCATAGTCAGTGTTATCCTACTGTGATGTTCTTAGTGAGCATGAACTACAGTATAACAAAGGTTATTGCCTTCAGCATAAGAATAACCAGACAAAAATAATTGATAGTATTTAAAATTATATAATGGCCTCCTCTTCCTTAAATTTAGTGTATATATTTCAAATCCTTCAATTTTTCACTAGTTATTCCATGCTTCCTGATGACAATTAGTGTCAAAAAAATAAGAATAGGATAATAGGATATAGTGTAGTAAACTGCAACCAAATTAATAGAAAAAAAGTACAGAAAAATGTCCTGGAAATGGCAAAGAAGTCCTGAATGTAGTGGTGACCAGTAAGGTTACACAAGATTTGTTCGTTGTTAATGGGATGTCAGAAGAAAGAAGGTCCATCCTAAATCATTTGTTTTAGGTCAAATACATAAGATAAAGAAGATGCTGAAAATTGTTTCAATTCTCACAATTCCCAGCACTAACTTTCCCCCCTGGGAATTAACTATACTTTGGCTCTGATGGAATTGCTCCAACACTGAAGCCTAGTAAACCAGTAATTCTGAAGTGACTCCTACCCCCATATAGCAGTGAAAGAGAGGGAAGTGCCATGAATATTTACTGCTGGCAGCTTCACTATAGCTAAATTAAGAAGCAGCTTTACCAGCTAGTGGGTTGTTGAGGGGAAGTATGAAGGTATTAGCATCTGCCCATATTTAGGCTTTTCATTGGAAATGTCCTTAAAGGGCCTATCTCCTTCCATCAGTTGTCTGAGGAACTTAGACTCAAATCCTGATTTCAGATTTGCTGCAACATTAATTAAGACTGATTCACTCAGGCTTCCTAAGCTAATTAGATAAATTATAATTACTCCAAAATATATAGCAGTCTTCTACTTGTGATACAACTTTTTTTCAAAACCTTTACGTTTCCCAGCAAAAACATTTTAGACTGCTAACTCAAGAACGAAAGGCTGGGCAGACTCCAGCCTAAATGATACTCTTTTATCTTGCCTGTTACATCTTCTTCCTCTCTACATATGCACAGATGAATTTATGAAAAATACATTGCAAACATGGATTATAAACCCCCAGAACATATGGCAGCCCATACAGAAGAATACCTCCATAAAAGCTTTGCTGAAAATGAAAGGTTTTTATTTTCCAGAACAAAACCATGATAGCCAGCAAGCCTACAGCAACTACTAGTGGTCCACATCCTCTGCTAAAGGTGTGAGATCACTCCTTATTTGACACAATGCCACATGGGCTACTGTGATGGTTATGAAAGCAAAACAATGTGCACCACATTCCAAAACTGATCCTGATACAGACACTCTTAAGGCAGACACAAATCCTTTGACATGGAATGGAAACTGCAGCACCGCGTGGCTCTCTATGCTTATTCGTCACCTTTCAGACCTCAACTGCGTGAGAAAAGCAGGTGCTATCTGTAGTCAATTTAGATTTACAGACATTACAGGGACCTGACGTGAAAGAAATGAATTATAAAATGCCTGGAAGGATATTAGACACACTTAGTCAAGGAGTGAGATTTGCCACTATGTGAGATGGATGTATAAAACAACAAGAAGGATCTTTGTGCTTCTAAATCTGTATAATTAGCACACACAGAAATTGAGCCTGGAGAAGGGGCTGAGGTTTTACCACCCAAAGTCCTCTTTTAGTTTCTTAATGACAAAAATCTTCAGGCACAAGTTAAATGTCTTGGAGAGGTGAAATTACTTCTATTTTGAACTACATCGCATTACACAAAATGTAATGGCTTTTGAGAAAGATCTGTTAAGGATTTTGAGAAAGGCAGGAAAAAATATTGAAAATGGAACCACTTTGGTAGTTTTCTTATGTCTACACTCAAATTCTCTGTAGTTGGGCCTCCATTGTTATGTCTTCTCTGTCAAATTTTACATACTCTAATTGGGAATAATTCAGAGAATCAGTTGGAGTCTCAAACACATTCTTGCACTTTGTAGATTGTTTCATGCTGATCTTCTCACTGATTTTTAAAGATTAAATTATTCCTCAACTTATTCACAGGCATCTCTTGTATCTCAGTCAATACACGACAAACTTTGGGTTTTTCCCCTTTTTTCACTAGATATTCAAATGCATTAATGTATCCCAGATTATAAGTTTTAGGAGGGTATTTTTTCTTACTTAATTTTAATATGATAATTACTAAATTTACTTCAGCATTAAATGTTACTAAGAATGTATTTCTTTCTCTGCTGCATGAGCCACCTATTTATACAAAGAAAATATTTTGTGCAATATCATGCAGCTGTGAGGTCTGCAGTGCTATCAATTTCCTAGTCAGGACTTAGTTTTGTACATCCTAGTGATAGGACATTTTCCTAAGTGTATTACTACCTTGTATTTATCTAAATTAATTCCTTTACTCTGAGGGAACCTCTTATGACAGGGTATAATCAATCAATCACCCTCTATTTGTAGTAATTCAGCATGACAAGTCATACTTCTGCATTTAAGTGACCAGATTCTTTCTGAGTGTTTACACATGTGATATTGCAGCATCTTTGTATCTCCTTAGGGCCGAATTCATCATTGCTGTTCTTGGCTCACAGTGACAGTAAAAATCAAATTTAGCTATCTCTTTCCAAAGAAGGTGATGGACCGAAGGAATTAAAAAAAGTATGTCTGGTACTAAACAAAACTTGCCTCTAAATACAATGTTAATGGGAGAAGTCCTATCCCTGAAAACTGTGAGAAATCCTCATCTTGCTTTAGTAATAAGGAATGTGCCTGCCTGTATAAGGCAGGGCATTTATCTGACTGTGTGTTTCAAGTAAAGAGTGACTTTAAGCTTAGACTCACTAGGACGTGTTCTGAGGTGAATCCCATCTGAGAAGAATAAGTTTTTAAGAAAACCCTTTGACAAACAAAAGTTCAGGGCTTCTGGGGGTGAATGAAAACATGAGGAACTAGCTTCAAAAATACTGATGGAGACAATAAGGTGATAGATAAGTTTTGGTGATTGCTTATTCTCTATTTTCTGTAATTTGAAAGCTCATGGCTGTATATTTGGACTAATTATAGGGTCCTTGACAGATATTGTTCCCAAATGTAGCTTAGAAATAATCGTTCCAATTATAATAGGTTATAAGATATTTATACAGCAATGTATTTAGGAGATTGGTACAACAGAACATTTTCATATGCAGAAAAATCCTTTGAGAATCTTTTAAAAGTTCTTATGTCACTGGATTTCTTAAATATTAAACATAAAATTTGCTACAATAAAGATTTATCTCTTCAAGGATTTTCTAAATTGCATAATTTTCCTGGTTTTATTGTTGGACCAATACACAGGTGAAACTATTGTATGATCACACTATAAACTAGTATCAACATCTCTAAAGAGAAGATGTATTAATATCATGCTGATAATTATAGAATGAAAATGTCATTTAAAAAAAGAAAAAAAGAGGAAAAGTTCCAACTATTTTCTGACCTTATAAGATTTTATTGTAGAAAGTTCATATACTGCTAGAAAACAGATGACTGAACTCTGTCAGGCACAACTTTATTCAGAATAAATGGTATCTAACCTAAAGATTTGATTACGTGAATGGTAAAAATGAAAATGTATTGATATATGAATTGCAGATCTAAACACATTTGCCAAGGCCTAAAAAATAGACTCCTTTAAACATACAAATTAGTAATTTGGACTCTCAGAAAAGTTTTTAGATTTACACAGATGGCTATTTCATCTATGCCTTGTGATAAGTGGGTGTGAAAGTTCTAATGGAACTAAACCTTACTGCTGATTAACAAAAAGCATCTGTGCTCCTGACATAAATACAACAATCAAGCACTAAAACAATAACCATGGAGAAATATTTCTGATCTTTCTTAAAGCTCTTTAGCAGAGAATAGCAATTTAATAGGATTTGAGATTTACTGCTTGGTAAAATGACAGACATAAACCAATGATTATTTTTTTCAACATAATTAACTTTGCAGAGAGCTTCTTTGAATTTCTGGAGCTCTGCAGGTAATTTTAGCCGGCATCAGAACTTCCATCTATAAAACTGAATGTAGGGCTTCTACTTCTCTCCTCTGTGTGCATATGTCAATAATTTAAGAATTAGCCAATAAGATTGTTTAAGGCATACAGCAGATAGCTTAAGTTCAATAACATTACTTGGTATTAGTGAATGTTTGCAAGTTTCACTGAGGCAAATATAACAAAAGGTATTATTTCATCTTTGAGAGAGTTGAAGACACCTTGATCAACTTTTTTTTGCTCTCCCAGATATTCTAAAGCAACACATGATATAAAAGCTGTTATAATAGACAATAGTTAGTCATCAAGTTATGTGCCAGCCTTTGACTATATATCAAACTTAAACTAGATTAATTCAAACTATAAAATACATGTTTTTAAAGTGCTACCTTAATTAGGTATTGAAATTAATAAATAAATAACCAAGAGATATCTTGGAGCTTTTAAATTAGAATTAATTGCATTTTGAAAGTATTTGTTTTGTTTTTAGAGATCAAGGTTGAAATTATCTAGACTACACAATATACACAAATAAAGATTAGAACTTGTTTAGAGTCAAACACTCAATGATATATTATTTTAATCCACCAGAATTTTTTTCTTCTTGTTTTTGTTAACGTTAGTTGTGTAGTGCAGTGTCTTTCGTAAGGCCTTGTTCAAGTGCTTCAGCTCAAAAGTATAGTCCTCTGACCTGAAGACAAACTGTCAAACTGGAAATTCTGAAGCAGCATTTGATCAATTAACTAATCATGAGAAACTTTTTAAAATAATCAGAACCTGTTTTATTGTACTATTGCTTTTAAGCCTTACTGGAATATGAGCTCCTGCATGTGTTCTTCTACGTTTTTCATGCTGGCTTTGATATTTATGACAATCTATTAGCATGAATCCAAACTTGGAAGACCTTTTTTCAAGTTTTAGGGAGAATATATCATGTTCACTTTCTGGCATATGAGAACAAAATGTTTCACGCTTCTTTCTAGCTGATAAAAGGAGGCTTTTCATTGTCTCTTCTGTACCAAGGAGGTGCACCTGACAGCAAAAATAAAAGATGAAGCAGTGAGTAAGCAGGTATGGAGGGGAAAGGTTGACTGAAATACAAAGTGATTGAGGAAATGTAATTAAAACAGAAGAATGATGTTCCAATTTTCCCTCTGGTTTCAGATTTTAAGAAAAATATTGTCCCACAGTTCCTTTTCTTAATGTTTATTCGTGGATTGAAAGAAGCAAGTTTTCTTTTCTGTGAAAGAAATCAGAGGCATAACAGAATGCAGCAATGATACTGGGCAACAGGTGTCTGAACTGAGAATACCTTGGATGTAAAATGGATAATTATAGAGAGCTTTGTGTTAAGTTTGAATCCATCTAAGTACATAGATGAGAGTGTGTGATGTGTAAGATGCCATGAATTCCAAAGCCTATGTAATTCATCGTGGGTTTCAGTGTTCCTTTTGCAACTGACCAAGACTGGTGTTAAGGTGCTCCCATAAGGATGCTTTCTTTGCTGAATAACTAAAGAAGGATGAAAGAATTTTTTTTTTTTTTTAATGTATCATGGATAAACTGTTAGTCTTCTGTGAAGGGATAGTCAATCCTGAGAGTGAAATTAGCAGCTTACCTTATGTTCCTAAGGTGTTAATTTTACACCACCTACTTTTTTTCTCACAGAGACACATTGCATGCAGAAAATTCATCTGTTTTAGGATTCTCAGCCCAAACACAAAAAATTTACTTATCTCAACAAATATGATTGATGAATGAAAACAAGCTAGAAAGCAAATATTTTAGCTGCTTGCAAGAGCTTTCCCTAAAATGAAGTGCATTGTTGAACTAGAAAGAATATAGTTTTTCCTGTGGCCAAAGAGAGAGCCTGTTGTTTGTTCAGACAAAGGACTTAATAAAATTAGGTGTTACAGCACCATCTGGTGACTCCTATTTAATATCTTATGAATAAGTGCAACATCCACTCAGTGGTAGTAATTTTCTTTAATTGGAATAAAGAGAATATTTTTTTGCTAGTATTAAGAAATAACTAATAATATTATTAGAAACTCATGATTCTATTCTGATGTGGAAACATGCTGACTCTAACAAGACCTGATTACTCCTGCACCTATCATAATCATGTGTGTTGGCTCTTTGGAGCAGAGACTAACCATTAGTCTACAAAAATGGACAGTAAGACCTAAAACAGATTTCTAAGGAAAAAAATAGTGTAAAAGTGACCAGATATTTTTTTTAGAAAGACAGGTTAGTGCTATGAATTTTTAGAGACAAGTTCAATATGTATCCTTTTAGTAGCTAGAATAAAAACACACCTAAATTATGATTTAAAATACTTTCTTAACTATATTTTAAATCTATTTTTAGCAGATTGGTCACTAGTTGTGTTAAGGCAACATGAACTAAGTTCAACTGTTCAACTAGCAACTGCATTTAACAAAATCTGAGAAAAAATTTGTTGGAAGAAACATTTTGTTCAGGTCACATTTTCCCATTTAAGGAAAGCCCCATGTTGACTCCCTTTGGAATAAAAAATGGAGGCGTTAGCAAGAGGTAAACATACTAAAAAGCAAGTGATCATATGTGAAAACATCTCCAAGAAGCAACATTACAGTGAAATCCCTGATGGTTTCATACAGCTTTGCTTTCTCAAAGTGCAATATAGACCAAAAGCTCAGGGAGTTATCAGTACTTCCTAATTACATTTCTAATGGTAAATTACTCTATGAAAGCTAATATATCTAAGAAAAAAACATATTTAAACCTTTTATGTTTTTATCAATCAGAAGCCTTCAATATTTTTCCTGAGGTATTAGTCTCAGCAGTAGAAGAAATCATTTTGGGTAAGTTACTGTAGGTTTTGCAGATGTAGAACAGTATTTTCAAGGTGGGAGAAATTGAAGGAGGGTTCCCAGAACAGAAACGATGTCTCTCCAATCTAAGTAACTGGGACATACTGGACTTGCAAAGAACTAATTGTAGAGGAATGCCAATTTATTAAGCCTGATACATTTTTTTTGCTGTTAGCAAGGCAGAGAAATTTAGTTTTTCAGGAAATTTATATGCTGCAAGGACTTAAGGACAGTAAAAGGGAGAAGCATAGAGAATTGAGACTTTCCAGCTTTGAGAAAAAAGAACTCAAGGGAATCTTACCCACGTGCATAAATTTCTAATAGGCAAAAGTAAAGAAGTCTGTCGAGACAGTGTCTTCTCAGTGGTACCCAGAGACAGGGCAAGAGTCAAGAGACACAAATTGAAATGCAAGAAAATTCATTGCATCATAAGAGAAATACTTTTTTCTGTGATTTGGTCTAACACTGGAATAAGTTTTCCAGAAAGACTATGGAGTATATATCCCTGGAGACATTCAAAACTCAACTGGATAAGTCCCTGTGCAGCCTCCCGTAGGTGACCTTGCACTGAGAAAGACAGATGGATTAGGCAATTTCCAGTGGTCCCTGCTAGTCTCATCCAGACTGTGATTCTGTCACAATTCTTACCACATGTACAAAGAGAAAGGTTAAGACCCCTGAATTTCATGTTACTTCCTGAAACTCAAAAAAATCAACATTCTTTAGGATAACTCCAAATATTTCCAATGTTTTTTATTGGATAGCTCTTATTTTAACACTTCTACGCTGTTTCAGATGCCATGTTTCCCCTAAACAGATTATCTCTCTGACATTTTAGTCAGCAAATATTGTTACTCCTTTATAAATATGATTTCCTTCTCTTAAGAAAGTTGT
Organism: Vireo altiloquus; assembly: GCA_013396875.1. Taxonomy (NCBI): domain Eukaryota; kingdom Metazoa; phylum Chordata; class Aves; order Passeriformes; family Vireonidae; genus Vireo; species Vireo altiloquus. The sequence continues at coordinate 111,329 of VZRF01008725.1, forward strand.
TCACCCACTCAAATTCAGAGGTACTTACTTTATAGTTCGCTTGCTTCTTGTACTTTGAAAAACCTCCAGCTACCTTTCGCATGTTCAATTAAAATAAATTCCTACATCATCTTTATATCCAAATTCATACACTCTTCAGTACTGTCAATTTCAAATCTTTAGTTGAATCCACATCTGGAAGAAACTTTTAAGACAGGTATGCCAGGAGAGCAAAATTATATCCATATGGAACGCTATCAGTTTATGATAATATTTCAATGTTGCCTGTTAGAAAAGGACCAGACAGTGAAAAAAGACATCTCTTGTAGTACTATTTTAGTGCTTCTTTATTATGGAAAAGATTTTTAATTTGGTAGTGTCAAAAATCCTTTAAACAGGATATTATTATTTCAGTGTGGGATTTTTTGGGGAGGATGGGGTATTTGGGGTTTTTTTTATGTGCAGGTTTTTTCAGTTTGGTTTGGTGATTTTTAACCTTGTTTTTTTTGGTTTGATTTTATCCATATAAATCATCAAAGAATCACTCAGTCTGAAAGGAATCTCAGCTGGTCAGTCAGTTTCACCTCCTGCTCAGAAAAAAGTCAATGCTGATTCAGACCAGGTTTTGCCAAGGCCCTTCTGCCATCAAGTCTTGAAGACTGAAGAACGGAGATTTCACAGCCTCTCTGGGAAACCTCTTTGTATGCTTAATTATCCTCTATTCCTATTCGGAACCACACCTGTCTGAATTTAGATATCTTTTCCCCACTTTGTGCTGCTGTGCACCTCACTAAAGACTCTGGCCTCATCTTCTCAGCAGCCTACTTCCAAGTATTGTAGGGTTGTTACTGGATCCCCTCAACTCCCTTGTTCAGGCTGAACAAGTGCGATTCCTTCAGTTGGTCCTCACAGAACTTACAGTTCTAGTAATCTGGATATGCTTTAAATCTGTTCAGTGACCTCCATGGAAAGAAAAAGGAATTGTAGTATTAATACTTGATAAGAGTTTTTCTCAATGTTCTAGTGTGATGCTCAGGTTTTGAGGGGGAAAGAAACTCTGAGATTTTAATAGTGTTGTAGCAGTAACATCTATTTTCATTTTCTTTATCATCTACTATACCCACTAGTACTTTATGTTTCTTCAGAACTTTTTTCAACCTGTCTTCACAGGAGATATATTCCAGCCTTCTGGTCATCTTTATGGTCCTCCTCTGGACACCCTCCAACAAGTTTATGTCCTTCTTATGCTATTGAATAGAATGACAAGACTGTGTTCATTCGTCCTCAAGGTAAGCGATGTGACACAGCCTGTGTTCACATGACTAAAACTTTCTATTCCCTTCAAAAAGAGTGTTTTATCCCTAAAGTCCCCTGAAATATTCCCTCAGCTGTGCCATCCCTCAGATCGCGAATAGGAATAGGCAGGGGAAATCTGTTTTGCACTAACTGTAGCCGTTCTAGGGAGCATACCAAACGTGGGAAAAAAAAGAAAAAAGAGATAATTGCATACTCTTGGCTGTGCCTGTCCCCTGCTGAATTTTGTCTGTTACTATAGATATTGCCCTCAGGCTCAATTATGACTTTGGTTTTCACTTTGAGAGTACGTAGCGATTTCTCTAGAGTCATATGAAGAAACATTTTCTATTCACACAGGTTCACAGCTATAACTATCTGAAATTTACTCCAGTTCCAATCTGTTTTTTTCCAGCTCACAGTTCACTGACAGAGGGAGGGGAGTACACGAATATGATAAATTAAAATAATCACCTAAAGTCACATTTTGGACCTTTAAATATAAGTAGATTGAAGTAATCTTGAACGTCCTTCTTAAGAGTTCTAAATGCCATTTTGGTTTTTTCACCATATGCTTATCATAAGCAACAACATGGATTTCAAATAAACTAATAAATATTTACTAATTTCTACATGTAAACATTATTGCTTGAAAAATATCAAAAGAATATACAACAATTAATTACGTGTGTGTTTAATGACCTTTGCAGTATGAGTTCCAGATAATCAGAAAATTACACCTGATATTCAAACATAAGATGCAATTAAGATACGAGTAAGAGACATAAGCCCTGCATTTGAGAGGACTACCCACTTCCAAAATGAAATATTTTTTATCACCAGAATGAAATACCTTGAAGATTAAGAAACAGAAAGGAAGATTAAGAAACAGAAAATATTAATCTTACATTTTACCTCCATCCACGTATTCTAAGTGGTGAGATTATTTCCATTTCCTAATGGTCCCTAGACTAAGACATTGCTAAGGCTTATACTGAGTTAGTTGTATTATTTTAATATTATTAAAATGGGTATCTTGACCTTCCCTCAGGGTGGGCATTCCTGCCTACTTTGGTAGACCGCCTGTTCAAAAACCTAGAGTGTTTGCCTTTTTAATAGCTCCCAGGCAATAGAAGGCTTTACTATGAAATATAAGCATATTAGATGGATTCAGTGACAAACTGTTAGTTCAGAAATATTCTTGAAATAAGGTAGACTGTCTATACATTTGTCATACTCAAAATTACTTCAGTTCCAACAGTTTTTACTGTTCGATTTAAAGCTATTTACAGACTCAGCTTCCAAATTTTGCAAAAGACTCAGTCTTTAAAATTAAAGATAAGTCATACCTTTCTCAAACTACCTCATTATTTAATTCAAGTCCACTTCAAAACCCATGCATCTCTTTTAAAATTATGGACTACAATTACAGATTAAAATTGTGGATTACAATTACAGACTAAAAGTATTGGTTTATCAATATTGGTAAAACATTAACTTCAATATAACTTGCAACATTAGCAAAAATGAGAACTTTCTCTCAGATAGCAGTTTATGACAGATTTCAATAGATCTTCTTTTGCCCCTAAAACGGACATTTTTCTTTGCTTTGCATGCATTTAAACATATATATCTTTAAAACACCAGTTAATTACATTGATGCCTTGTGGTTTAAAGATTTATGCGCCTTATAGCGAAAAGATTTATAAAATCAATGTGCCTTTTTTTTTTTTAAGATCCTTAATAAACCTGGAAAGTCTTATAGTTGACTGAAGTTTGTTTACTCAATAAGTAACAGCTATTACTGTTTAGCCACTGAAAGTGATATAATTAACAGTTTTTGTTAACTCTAAGGGATTCTAGACATATCAACATCACAACTGATAGTAAATGTGTTGCTGAACTACTTTTAAAACTGCACCTCGGGTATTGGTTACTGGCAATAACTGTTTCAAATAAAAAAGAAAAAAAAGGTGTTACTTTATTTAGAAAAAGAAAGGAATATCAAATAATTCATACATTCTTTCTGTGAAACCTTGGCCAGAGAAAACATAGTTTGTGTAGGATATAAAGACCTTATCTGTGAAATATATGTTCCCTGAAGTCACCAGTGAAACTCAAAACACCTGATGTAATGAGAGCCAGGAGTTCATACCCAGGTTTATAAAGTTTAAACAGATTAGTATGAACTGAAATATTTGAGTTATAATAACAATATGATATCCTCCTTTTTTAAACTGAAGTAGATAAATATCAATACTAAACTAAATGTTACAAATTATGCTTGTGTCTCTGACTAGAGGAGAAAGGACATAAGATACCTTGCCATCTCCTTGTTACCAGTCATTTGCAAGGTTAGAAAGTATGTGTGGTCATTTGTACAATTAAAATTATTGTCTCAACTCCTCCCAATGGAGAAGCTTCATTTCCACTATAAATTGTATCCCAAAGATGAATTTTCATGCCAATTATGCCAGTAGAGAGAGACATAACAGTCTTGAAAGATAGGAGAAAATTGACATCTGACATAGCTGGGATGAAAATTTTTCTGGAGGGATTTATTTTTTTTCCTCAGCAACAAAGTTATTACCATATACATTAGACACCTGGCTAAACTCGTTGCTAACATTTAGGTGGCTAAAATGAAGTGAGATGACACTCATAACTATGATTACGATGCTGTGTATGTTGCCTACAGGGAAAAAAAAGTCTGATTATTGGATTCTTAAAAAGGATTTCTCTCTGAGAAATATATCAAGCAAATGTAACAATGACGGAAAAGAAATGAATGAAGGCACAATGCCTGTATATCTATTTCCTAGTAGTTCCTTCAAGCTGATGTTAGGCATATCAAATTATTTTTAAAATCAAATATATGTAGGCAAAGCTGTGGGATAGGAAAGAGAATCTGTAGGACAAAACCTAATAATACTATTTTTCCTTTTCTGTCAGTGTTGCACATAATACAATTTTTGGTTGCCCATTTCATAATGCAGTAATTGTGATAGCATGGTTGTTCATATTGAGTGAATTAATATGATGTAGTGCAGATCAACATATTGACCAAATATGTTTTGCCTCTTATATATACCTAATATATATCCCCTGTGTTATCAGATAATCACTGTGAAACCTTATTTACAGTTGGGTTTTGACATGCACATTTCTCTTTTATGATCAGTGAGATAACCTTAGCTCATTATTAATTAAAACATTGCTTAAAACTGCTAGAGAATATTCAAGCTTTTCTTGAGGCTTATCCTTTTATTCCAAAATCTACAGTACAGCTAATAACAAGTGAAAATAATAGCATTCCCATCCTTTCATTAATTGCTTCAAAAGCTGTACCCTTTATAAATTATGAACAAAGCTATAATTGTATTCTGTGGAAAGGAACATAAGTAGTTAACTCTGTCATTATTGTGCCACTCAGGTCAGCATCTTATCTTGGATAGACCCAGTCAGCACAGAAAAGGAAGCTTTCTGACTGACTCAGGGCAGATCATTAGAATAACACTTGCAGGCCACAAGACAAAGAGTCAAAAATGGGAACCACATTGTCTGAAGCAGGGATAGAAACAGAAAGCTGTTCCTGGGAAAAAAAGGTGAAGTAATTGAAAAGAATAGAAACAGGTTGATAAATAAATGTAAAGGAAGATGAAGGAAGGAAGGAAGGAAGGAAGGCATAATTAAGAAGTCTTTTTGATGACTTGATGAATGAGAAGCCCAAAAAATAAGGATGGAAGTCACTAAAAAAAGAAAATTAAAGAAGGCAGGAGAGACAGATTATATGAGGAATAAAATATCAAAAATAAGAACCACTTGAATAAAGAAAACAAAATAGGAACTTCTAGGGAAGTATTAGAATGAATAGGAAGTACTGAAAAATGGTAGTAGTAGTTAAGGCAAGAGACATCAAAGTAAATGTATGTAAGGAGATGATGGTAGGGCTCTCCACATAGTCAGAATGAAAATTCAGATATTAAACTAGAGTTTTGAGAAACAAGCAGTTTAGATAGGCATACCTGAAGAAAATAGGAAAACAGTACTTGTCTTGCTAAAACATGATTCCCTCCACTGCTTGAAGGGAATGCAAATGACAGCAAATATCTGTGAAATCTGCTGCTGGTGTCCTCCCTTGTGAGTGGTGGTTTAGAGAGCACGTTCTTGGTATTCAATCAGCTCAAGCAGCAGAGTGTGAGACATTTTTGGTTGTGGTACCAAAGTACACAATTTAGAGTAATGATTTTAATTAGCCTCTTAATAAAAATGGGTGTTACACATCAAAAATTCATATTCAGAGATTATTAATGGTCAAAAATCAAGTAGTAAAATGGCAAATACAAATTAAGAAAATAATAGAAGATTGTTCATAAAAAAGCATGACTTGAGGTCCACATCCCTATGGGGAGTTTAATCATGCTTTTGGCAGGAATTTTATTCCATTGACTGTAGAGAGAGAATTTGCTTGCATTACATTATAATGAAGTGGTGAAAAAATCCCCAAACCATCCACCAAATTATCTGAAGGTATGTTAAGCTGTATAAGCAAAAAAAATTTCAAGAGGAGAAAAAAGGGTTCTGTGGTTAAGGTGTTTAATTTGTGTGGCCCAACATGCACATTTTACTTTTGTTTTTTTTCCCCCAGCTTGCTGTGACTTTAAAGTAATGGTTATTTTGGATTGTATTTTGGTTTTGTTTTCTTGTTTTGAGTTTTTTTTTTTAATTGGTGTACACACTGACAACCTAGAGTCTCATTTGCACCAATAGTATTTCCAGTTGCAATTAAAGTCAATGGATCTGTGCTATGAACATAAAATCCTCTAGGAAGCTGATTTCCCTTTAAAATCCAGACTTACATGAATGGAGTTTGACATCAAATATGAGTGCATCTTTTCAGTCTCCATCTAAGTTCTTCGATTAAGACAATCTATCCCTCATTGTGGAGTGTATGGAGATAAATTAATTCTTGATTAATTCAGATTCCAGAGGTGTAAGCATTATAGGAAAGTTCATGACAATGATAACTAAATATAACAAATCTACCTTTGAAAGGAAGTTTGAATATTTTGTTGTAAATATGTGACTACAGCATTTAAGAATAAAGAGAAAAAGTACTGAATTTCTGTCCATTTGAAAATACTATCCATTCACTGTATTAAGTGTTTGAGAAAAAAATAACTTATTAGAACGATTATAAAAGCTGTATTAGCTTGCTCAAAAGGATAAAAATATGATTTAGCGTGTAGGTTAGACTTCTGAGAGTTCAGGCTTTCCATCTCAATATTGCTTTTTTTGTTTTAATTTATTTTGTTAAATATTTCTAACTCTGCTTTCCCTTTGGTAACCTTTCCAGCAAATGCAGATTAAAATCCTTTTCTTTCCCTATTACTTTTAAATTATAAGAGTTGTTACATATTCCTTCCTTATTGCCTAAAGCTCTTGCGCACAAGTTGTCCCAAAGTATTACTTTTCCTCATTTTCTGATTGAGGAAGTCTTGAAGTTAATATTGATGTGACCAGAAATTTTACAAGTTTTAAGCTTGAGATAATGGCAAAGTCTAATCTAGAATTGTAATTTTTTTTTTTTTTTAATTTCAAGTCCTAGAGATAATCCAGAAAGTGATTATTCTTGCTTGGCTCTTGTTATTTTGTTTATTTCTAGTTATTTTTTCCTTAAAGAGGTAAATTTGGATTTTACTGTTTTTTAAAGAAAGAAAACTTCAAGTAAATACAGAAAATACATAGAAGACTTTTCCATAAAGAGGGTATTTTCCAAAAAAATTTACTATTTCCTAATTTACTAGAATAAAATTAAATTTTTTCCTAGTTGTAATCTGAAAGGTATATTTTAAATAATAACATAAAAAAATATTCTTTATGTGTGTACAATAAGCAAAAATATTGCATCAATTTTTTTATGTATTTGGCAAAAGCTTCTCACTAACACAGATGATAGCACTGTTATGCTAACAATAATGCAATTTTAAAGAAGTATCTTTTGTTTCATTTCATTTTGCATTTGTTTGTTTTTATGTAAGTTGCATTCCCCTAAGAAAGCAATAAATTGTATGTGGTAATGTAACAGCTTATGCAAACACAGCATTTTACATTCAGATCTATCATACAAGCAGCTGTGAATATTTATATTGGTGTTAATTAAGTCTGTGATGGTATTAATTTAGATAAGGAAGGCTGGCAAATCCCAAAGTGTTACGGGATTTTTAACATATGTCTGAAAAAAATAATAAGAGACTTGCAAATGAAAATGTGGTGTAAGATCTCACTCTAAAGATAGCACCTCCATGACGTGCAGCCACTGAACCTCATTACCAGTCATCTGCAATATCATCATGGCTATCAGCTAATACAATATGAAACAAAACCCTCTTGCTCAGAGAGATGAAGATTAACTACTAAGTCAAACTGACACCCCAAACAAGGAACTAGCTGGCACAACCTCACCACAGAGTGCGTTAGAGAGGTGAATAACCTCATTATTCATCAGATTAAATCTGATGGAGAGGGTTGTTCAGAGCATCACTCTCCTCAATAACAAATTTACAGCTCAAACTTCCAATACGAAACTTCAATACCAAAAATTTTAATGGACTTCCCAATAATGAAATTAGACATATTATAATTTATTATATATCAGATCCAGAAAACTGGGAAGGTTTTGGTGCTTATTCACTCATTTAAAAAAGTCAATACCAGATCTTCAGAAACATTTAGCTCTTCTGTTACAACTGTGGGGTCCAGTTTCCATTCCTGTACATTTCCCTCATCCTTTCTAAGTGTAGAAATCTTCCAGTGTAAATGGGTTTCTGTGGATTTTACACATATTTTCACACATTTTGATGCCTGAGTGTATGGCAGCCTAAAAACACCGAGCAAGGAATATATTCCAGTCAGTGAGTTATACTGTAGCAAGATTTATGCACCGATTACTTTCCAAAAGCTTCTGTTTGACCAATGCTGATAAAATGTATCCCTTTCTGGAGGGTATATAATTCCTGAGTGGTCTGGATTGTATCTTTCTTCAATTAGTTCCGGGTTTGCTTTTTTTTTCAAACCCTTGGCACAGATATCCAGCCAGGATATGGAACTTTGGTGTTTCCTTCCAGTTTTGGCTCTGGCTTCAGACTCAGTATCTACACTGCAGTGGTAGAAAGGCAGGAGGTGAGCTCAGATACTGGACACTTTCCCACTTTGAGCACTCAATTATTAATCTGCTCTCAAAAGAGGGAGGGGGTAGCCCTTTGGCACTGTAAATATGAGCACAGTTTGTGCCACTTGGCTTTGAGGTATTGTTAGTTTCAAAGACTCCTTTATTTATCAGGAGCAATGTAGCTGTCAGCATAGCAACTGGCTTCTCAGGTTATCAGGTTCTGTTTGCACTGACTTTAACATTACCTATTCCACTTTTTCTGTTCATACCAGTCTCTGACGGGGGCATGGCCTCCTCTCCTCTAAGATTTTTTGGAAATGGTGCACTGCGGAACAACAGCTGAGTCATGGCTAAAGGATTTCTGGCTTTCTTTTTTGCTTTTATTGTAAAAGGAAAAGTTAGACAAAAAGCAGCTCAGAGAGACTAACCAGACTCTTGTGATTCATTTAGGTAATTGTAACAGAATACACCAGTTTTCATGCTGTATATCTAGAACTAGAGTGTAGGGATAAAAATGACTAAACTAGGGAAAAGCTGTATGAAAGTCTTGCATTTCAGTGCTCAGATTTATATCAGATCAACTCTCTTTTTCCTTATGAACAGGCATAAATTAATAAATTTAATCTTAAATCAGTACAGTATAATCAATATTAGCCTTATAATATTATCCAAGCATAGAAATTGCTTCAGTACATGTAAATACTAGAAGGGGGTCAACTCTCAGCCGTTAGCAATCCAAATTTGTCATCAGTGCTTTAATGTATGAGTTCCAATACTATAGATGGCACTCCAGAGAAAGAAATTAATTTTTGCTAAGTTTAATAGCATATTTCCCTGTGTTCTATACTGTTTTGGAGTTTTGTTGGGTTTGTTTGGTTTTGGGTTGTTTTGGGGTTTTTTTGGCAAAGAAGTAATACAAGAAGATATGTGGTGCTGTCAACATGCTGGAAGGAAGGAGTGCTATCCAGAGGGATCTTGACAGGGTTGAGAGGGGAAGCCTAGGTGAATCTCATGAAGTTCAACAAAGCCAAGTGCAAGATCTTCTCTTCTCTTCTCTTCTCTTCTCTTCTCTTCTCTTCTCTTCTCTTCTCTTCTCTTCTCTTCTCTTCTCTTCTCTTCTCTTCTCTTCTCTTCTCTTCTCTTCTCTTCTCTTCTCTTCTCTTCTCTCTTCTCTTCTCTTCTCTCTAGTGACTAATGACAGAACCTGAGAAAACAGCATGAAGCTGTTAAGGTTAGGTTAGGGAGGTTTAGATTGGATATTAGTGGTTGAGCACCAGAACAGGCTCCCCGGGAAGTGGTCACCGCGCCAAGCCTGACAGAGTTCAGGAAGAGTTCAGATAATGCTCTCAGGCACAAGGCGTGATTCTTGGGGCTGTTCTGTGCAGGTTCAGGAGTTTGACTTCAATGATCCTTATGGGTTTCTTTTAACTCACCATGCTCTAGGATTCTAGGATTCAATGATGCTGAACCTGGGTCAGGGCAATCCCAAGCACAGGTGCAGGCTGGGGGGAAATGCACTGAGGGAAACCCTGCAGGGTTTGGGGGTGTTGGTTCCTGAGAAACTCAGCATGAGCTGGCAATGCACACTCATACGCAGAAAGACAACTGTGTCCTGGGCTGCACCAAAAGCAGCATGGCCAGCAGGACGAGGGAGGGGATTCTGCTCCTCTATTTTTCTCTTGGGGAACTCCACTTGGAATACTGCATCCAGCTCTAGGGCCCCCACTACAAGAAGGACATGGACTTTTCAGAGTGAATCCAGAGGAGAAGCATGAAGATGATCAGAGGGCTGGAGCACCTCTCCTATGAAGACAGCCTGAGAGAATTGAAATGGTTCAGTCTGGAGGAGATTCCAGGGAGACCTTATACCAACCTTCCCATACCTAAAGGGGCCAGCAGGAGAACTGGAGAGGGATTTTTGACAAGCCTACAGTGATAGTGCAAGTGAGAATGGCAGTAGGCTGAAGGAGGGTAGATTTAGATTAGATATGAGGAAAAAATTCTTTACTCAGAGGGTGGTGAGGCACTGAAACGGGATGCTCAAAGAAACTTTGGATACCCTGTCCCCAGAGATGTTCAAGGCCAGTTTGGATGGGGCTTAGAGCAACCTGGTCTAGTGGAAGGTGTCCCTTCCCATGGCAGAGGGATTGGAACTAGGTGATCTTTAAAGTCAATTCCAATGCAAACCATTCTGTGATTTTATGAGTAAGGTTCCCTGGAAAGTTTTAGCCTTTTCTCTTTTAGCCTGGCATTCTCAAATGAATACCATAAATGATATTCAAAGAAAGTATTTTCAAAATAATTCAATATATGTAACTCCAGGCATTATATATGTCAGATTAAATGGGAAAAAAAACCCACATTTTATCTCAGTGATTTTTTATGGTTAAATTCATGATGAATGGGTGGCGTTTAAAGGGAAACAGATTTTAAAAGATATAGAAATGTTACCAAACAGCTTCATTCCTCACAGAATATATGTATTGATAGTTATAGTACAAAAAAATCCAAACCAAAACAAAAAAGGAAAACCCCAATAATTAGACAAGTATTTGAATTTTGTTTTTAGCAAACAGCAAGGAAAAGATCCTAGTTTTACCTGCATGCAGATGAATTGGGAGTAATACATAAAAAGAGTGGTTTCAGAGCAGCATAAAACCCCAGCATAGGTAGTTTAGATCTTGTCACTGACTGCATGAAGCAAACTATATACTTAAATAAAACCTTCATCCTCCTAGGATAGCAGTTTCCAGGTCAATCTTTGCCTGCCACAGTCCTTTTTATTCAGAGGAACAAGATTCCTGATTTTACCTTCACTAGAGAAGAGGTCAGGAGCCAAGTGGAAGAATAGGCCATACAACCACAATGCTCCTCAGTGTGGAAACCAGCCTCCAGGTAGGAGCTCAGGGAATTGCAAGACACCATCCTTTCCTTTTTCCCTTTAGCACAGAAGAAGCAAAACCCTTTGGCTGATCAGCTATCCCTCATCTTCAGGCAATCCGGGGAAAGAAAGATCTCATTGCTAGCTGTGTCAGTGAGGCTTTTAGCTTAAAAAAAAGTGCATTACTTTTAATCATCCCTTTACATCAGCCTTCTAAGCATTCTGGATGAACCCAGGGCTTTTGCAGATAATATAGGATGGTGAATGTCTGAGACTCCATTGCTAATAGCTCCAACATTATAATTTATCCACTTGGAATAAACTAAATTTGTTTTATAATAAAATCATTTGTACCATGTCTTTATTGTTCCCCAATATTTTCATCAGCACTTTACTGTGTATCCATTCAAGATTCAAATAATTACACAGAAAACTAAAGGGGCTATTAATATTTATAGCACGCCTGGGCACATTATTCCAGAGGTCAAAAGAACACAGCATTTGGCATAACACTGCAATTGAGATGTGCTACTGAACACCTAGGAGTGCTTGACTGCTATAACAAATTATACAACCACTCGTTCTACACACTTTTTGTTGCTATTATCAGTTAAATTCTCAAAGCAATAATGCTAAAGCACACACCTGGAAACAGTTAATCGAAAAGTTTTCCTCCACAAAAGAATAGGAAAGTACTGTAACTAATTTGTGTAATTAGTATTTGTTTGTTTCTTGTCAGTAACATTGTTTTTTGCGTTGAAATTTGACAATGGAAATACAGATTGCTTTCTTTAAAGAGGATTGCAAGCCTTTGTAGTACATACAGGCAATACATACTCAATCTTTCAGGTCTCTTACGCAAATTCCTGATGTTACTAGGTTTGTTCTCTGTGTTCTTTAAGTCAATAGAGCCTACATAGGATTCTTCTCAAGCCCACTTTTTTTTTTTTTGGCGTGTTATATTACACAATTACAGTTTTTGTTATGATGTTTTGAATACTTACAAACATTAACAAAAAGTCTTCTAATTATAGCATATATATATATATATCGTATTAAGATTTACATAAAGCTGAAATACTCCTATCTACCCACTAGTTCTTCTCACAGCCTTTTGCAGTTAATGGATGATTCCTATCAAGTGTCTCACTTAAGTGGTCAGGGGTAAGCTTAAGAGACCTGAATTCTCAGGAGGAGATTGTTTTCTAATTTAGGCATGCAAATGAGGTACTTGAAGTTAGATAGTGTGAAAAATTACACTATGCATTAAAAAACAAACTTACTGACAGACAGACTTTATACCATAAGGCACAGTTCCCTTCGAGGAAGAATTCTGTAATGGTTAAATGTCACAGAAAACTCTTAGTATTACTTTACATATAGAACAGCTGGTACACCCACACAAAAAAAAATGTATTAATGAGCTTTGTCAGTTAGAAAATGTAAATACTTCAGTTAAAAAAAGTTCAGCACACTTACTTTTCTTTCTTTTATAAACATTTCAGCCAACTGCTTACAGCTTTAAAAGCCTCATTTTATCGCCAAAGCATCCTAGAGTTAGAAGTCTTTATCTAGGTTTAGTAGTTGTGGCAGAATGCCATTTGCACTAAGTGATCAGTAAAAAGATGTCAGCTGCCTCTGATGTCATAAAACAAGAAATGTCTAGAAACCACCGATCTGTTTGGGCTTAGTGCAGAATCTCCCACTGGCTGAGTAAATAAATAGTTCTATTTGTTTCAAGCAAAAGCATACACTTAATTTGTGTCAAAATGTTCTCCTGAAAAGGTTGCTAACTAATCCACAAAGGAATGACCTGTCAGGACACAAAACTGAGAAGCAGATGGGGAAAAATAGCATATTGTGCATGTCCAAACTGCTGGCCTGTGTTTTGATATGGTTTAGCAGTTATCTAAAATCTCTTTGGATTAGACTCCCAGTGACAAATTTCCAGATAATGGGGTGTCAGAGCATTCACAAAATTCATTAAGACACAGAATTTCTATTAATAAACACAGTTAGGACTGTGTCTTCAAAAATCTCTGTAGTAGGATTCATCTAGATTTTTTTGGAGACAATGAAGAGATTTCCCCACAGCCCATAATGATCTATGTCTCTAACTAACTAACAAATGAAGACCTTTCTTCCATTTCCAAGTAAAAAGCTTAATTCTGGGTGAAAGAAATCTGGTAAGGAAAGTAAGCCTCTGAGTAAGATTCATAACCTTTAAGATCTGGACTGGTATGTGATGCCAAACAAATGAAACAATGAAAGACTAGTTTTAAATTAACAGAAACACCCAACCCCTCAATTTCTTATTTCTTAAATCACTAAAGGCTCTCAACACTGTCAAGATATTCTCCTATGGTTCCCTCCGGATGAAGAACGCAAGAGGTGCATATCAAGTTTGAAAGTTTGAAGATCTAAACCCCCTATTTTATCATGTTAAAGTGACAGACTTTTGATTCAATTCATATGCATTTACACAACTTGCATCACTGGAAGATCACACAAAGAAAAAACAATGTATTTCCTGAAACCTGTATCTTCAACAAACCACCTTACTTAGAATGCTTCATTATCAGTTCCCTTCTATGGGGGAGAAAGTCCTGATTCGCTGTTTACTACCCATGAGTTTGTGAAGAAGAAGGGGGATTTTTTTTCAATAAAAGTAGCCAAAGAAACATGGACATTCATACTGCAAGACTACTGCTATAAAATGAATAAAGCTGACATCAAGCAGGCCTTGGTGAAACAATTTCTGAACATTTTGGGAGTAGGAGGGATTTAAAGAAAAGGAGAAGTGGAATGAAAAGGAAATACTGAATCCAACTGAAATGCTTCAGTTCTTCAGAAATCAGCAAAAGAGCCAGTATTTTTAATAATGCTGCAGCAAATTTAAAATTGAAAAATGTATTATTAGGTTTTTCTAAAGTTCATTATTTAATTTTCACTTATAAGATTATCCCCAGTCATAATGATAAAAAATCAGAAGTGTATTGATTTATTTCACTCAATCCAGGGAAATAGGTAATAGTACAAAACATAATCAGAAGAAGAAAGTTGTTTGTTGATATATATGAATATTTAGCAGGTCGTGTCAAGTAGACACTAATGTCTTCGTAAAGTTTATAGCATCATTCAAGCATAAATAGTGAAGGCTGGATTTTGACTGGTCTATTTTTTTGTTGCTTTTGTTTTGGGTTTTTTTGAGCAGAAATATAGGGAAGTTATTATTGGCAAATCTTGCACAATATGATGACCTGCAAATGAACATCAACATTAATTGCAGATGTGTCATGCAATTATAAGAATGTTCCCCACACTGTAATGTTTAGGTAAGCAATTGTGGCGATTAATTCAGTTTGCAAGACACAGTATCTGAGTCTGATTTCTAGTGAGAGAAGGCAATATTGTAGGTAATGCATTAACCTTGGACCCATGGGATTCCTAGCTTTTTGACAACCCCACCCCCAGTGTCCTTTCTGACACTGGAAAAGTTTATTAGGTTCAAATCCACAAAGGAATACAGTCATTCTGTTGTAGAATTAAGAAAAATAAACCCAAAAAATGAATTCAAAATAAAAATCCTTAGAAAATCTTGTAAGTTAATCACAAATATTTCCCAAATATCTTAAGTTCTGCTTCTAAATATGTCCAGAACTTTTTGCCCTATTGCAGGTCGCAGCAGCCCAGCCTTCATTTTATCTTATCTACCTGATCAGACTGGATATGGGTTGAGCACACTGTTTTAAAATCAGTAGACAGTACAGCATCTAAAATCGTTGGTGCATTTAGCCTTTAATTTCTCAGTGTTACACTACCTCAGCTGCAAAGCAGAATTAGGGTGTTACATTTTTCTGTGTTTGAATATAGACCACATTGTAAATTTGCCTAGATTACTTGTTAGATGCATTCACGTGGGGTTCTACTTCTAACTCTGTTACATCTCACTTTCCCTTATTGGACTTTTTCTTCTCTATAAATATTTAAATAATAGTTTGCGACAGAAGGCAGTTTCAAAGTCTCATTTCTCCAGGTCTACACACAGTAAATTTGGAATGCTAACTTATGTGGTCTTTCTGGACAAGGTATCGAAGGCAATCTATATTTTGAAAAAGATTACTAAAGCTTCCATGAGAAAAAGAACTCTAAATGGGTATGGCAGTAGGACATAGGCAGTTGTAAATCTAACCATAAAAGGAAGTAAAAAACTTGTTTAGTTTGGCTTTTGTTTTGCTTTTTTAAATCAATGGAAAAAAAATACTGATTTTAAAGGTTTAATCAATATCAATTGAGATTGCTAAATGATTGATTTATGTTGGATCTAACATAATCTAGGACATTTTTAGAATCTACCTAATAAAATATTCTGTGCATGGAATTTTGTTGTCTAATGGACTAAAAAGTTTTATAAGATACTCAGAATTCTCAGTAGTTCTTTCAGAGGATCAAAAACTGGGCATAATAGCAGCAAATAAAATATCTACCACATCTGATTAAAAAGCTATGAAAATTGTGGAATTATTTTCCTGAGACATGACTCCTTTGAGAAAATTGTTTTAAACAAACAATTAAAACATTTAAAGGCAGAAAGTCGGAGTAGTTTTTCTTTCCATTTGCTTTGTGCATTCCCATTAATGATTAGAATATTAGCTAGCATAAACATAATTAAATATTCGAATGTGGAGGGCATGTTTGGATAATATCATGGATTTTTTAATAAACTTGATGTAGTGAAGTTTTTTTTTGTAGTGCAGTTACAGTTGATAGGACTTTAAAACAGGTTTCAAGCAAAAGCAGCCATGCTGCAGATCTGTATCATCCTGATCATTGCTTTTCATTTACATACACAGATTACATTTGCATATGTTGACGACTTACACATTTTAACTAAATTTGATTCCACAGGAGTGTTTATGCCAAGGGAACAGGAACATTTTAAATTCCAACTTAGATCTAAATTATTGATTTCAGGAGTACTGTGAAGGTTTTGTACATTACTCAACTTTATGTAAAATGGCCAGCTAATGACAATGTTTAATTCCGAACTCTGTGTTCCATTAGATTTATAGAGCTCTCTCAGTTCTGAGCTAGAAGCACAGATATGGCTTTGTAAAAAATTTATACAACATAATATTTTATCATTTTGTTAATTTCTTCAAGATAATATAGACATCTCTACATGGGCTGCAGTACTTCAAAATCTGAGACTATTTTTGGTTTAGTAATTTTAGAAAGCATTATGCTTTTATGAAATATATTTGTAACCTGATATCCAAAAATGACAGACCTGGCCTCATCAGTCAATTTAAACATAATATCAAAATGGTGTTTCTGAAATTACTTCTCTGAAATATTAAATCACAGAAATGTTAACAGTAACATTCATTCTTTCTTTTGTGATTCCTTTGGACTGCCTAATTTGCAAAGAATCACACAATCTGGATTTGCCTTTGAAAATGAATGCAAGACCCAGAGTGCTGCTTTTTGTGGTAAGGAAGATGATACATATTATTCTTCATATTGGAAGAATAAATGGTACCATCAAGTTCTCACTGATATGAACTGAGACTGATTATGCAGAGGATATAAAAAGAAGACTTGAGGGGAAATGGAATTTCAGGAAATTACACTATTTCTGCACGAAAGAGAGGAAATGCAGTAAAATTTTTGAGGACTGACATGTACCAAAGGGACTGGTACTTACAGGAGCATTTCAGAAATTTTAATTCTCAGATTTGGAGAGGTTACTCTTCTCAAATAATAGATTTTGCTTACAGAGCCCAGCAACAGTTCAGGATTCATGCTAACTTTAACAAACATGGACTTTCAACCTAGGAAGTAGTCAGTGAAGTCCTACAAATTTTGATAAACATGGAAACATGAAAAAGAAAGATATATTAATGGAGGAAAATTAAAATGTAAATATTTTAAAAACAAAAACAAAACTAGGGTGTAAGTAATAGGTATGGTAAATCAGAAGATGGATTGCAGTTGCTCTGATTGAAGACTATGTTAAAACCAAACCCAAACAACTAAATACCTAACTAATGTCTAACTAATAATTCAAGCAGGTTGGACGATAAATTAAACTAATAAAGATTTCAATTTCAGGACAGAAGGAAAGGGAGAAAAATGTTAGCAACCAAAAGAAACCTAATATAGTTATTGACTAATATTTTTTTTCCTCCACAGTTATGAAACAGAATCCCTCCACACAGAAGTCACTCTGGATGTGTATGTTTAAGAACCATACTAATGGGACCTTCTTCTAGTCCCCAACATCCAGGCTTGGACTGCAGTAGTGATTTCTGTAAGAATGTGAAAGAAATAAAAGAAGAAGAAAGAAGAGAAAGTACCTGGATGTGAGAGACTTTAATCTTCTGACATCAATATGAAAAGAAATGCCCCCATAGATATCACTAGGTCTTAGATATTTCTGAATGCATCAGTTGACAAATTTATGTAAAAAATAGATCATGAAGTAACAAAGGTGCTGGTACTACTTTAGAATTACTTTACATAAGCAGCAGGAAGGAGAAGTACAGGGGCTGGTTGTAAAAAATTAGCTTACACTGAGTAATAATGAGCTGATTCAGTTCACTTTAAATTGCAACACAAACAAAAATGAATACATGGCTGAGGTCTGGGGTTTTAGAAGAGCAAACTTCAGGAAACTAAGAAATTAGTTATTAGGGTTTACTGAATCAGGTAACTCAAGTATTGGAACCTTGTGGCATCATGGAATTAAGTCAAAGGTGCAAACACTATCTGAAGTTTGTATTGCAAGCAAGAAGGAAAAAAAGTCTTATCAGGAAAGAGCTACAGACTTCTCTGGAGGAAGAAACACCTCATATAGGATATGAAGAGTGAGTAAAGAACTTAAAAGGAATAAAAAGAGGGATTGATCAGCAAGGAGAGCTCTGTCTCAGAGTTCAAAAAGGGCAAAAATAAAACAAGAATGGACAAAAGCCAGGTTGAGTTGAAACTTGGAAAGAAAATGAAAACAAGTAGGGAAAGTTCTTCAATCGTATAAATAAATAAGGACAGGAAAAGAGAAAACTGAGCTACACATAAAAATGTTGATAAAGGGGCTAATATAAACAAGGCAGCAGAATCAAATACTCTAAAACACTGGTCAGACACATGACAGAAATCTCTGATCACTCAGTAAGAATGAAAGTAATGTAAATGAATATATCCAAGGCAGAAACAAAACTTGAAATGCTTATACAAATTAGTTGAGGTATTCCATACACTCTGAACCACAAATATGAAACAAATGTGTAGATAAAAGTGAAAAATGAGAAGCAAGTGATTTCAGCTTGTCAAAAAATTTTACTTGTAAAAAGAATTTTAATTCCTATAGTGCATAAAATTAGCGAGAAAATTAATGGTAAGAAACAATGAACCTGAGGAAATAATAACTTATGAATCGTAAGAAGTGTGCAGGAAGTCCCTGGAAAAATGCAATATGATATAAAAACAGCATCTTTCTGGAGTCCAAGATTGTCGTATTCTGGTAGAATTACTGCTTTTAGTCCACAGTTTCCTAATTTGAATAAATTTTGTAAATATATCTTAAGACCTATTGATCTACACAATTTGCTTGTTTTGAAAAAAGTTTATTGTGAAAACTAGGTTTTCAAGATTTTATATTTTGTGATTTCATTATAAAGTAAAGCTAGTTTTTTCAGCCATGTATTTCCTTTCTATGAAGGAATATTGTATAGAATAAGAAGTACTTCACTTATGCAGGGCAGTATGTTTGATCTTGTGTTGTGAGAATTGACCTTTGTGGCATTTAAGACAAGTCATGATGCCTCTATGGGGTGGATTATTGGTGTATAGAATGACTCTTCCTGGAACCAATACGCTGGTTTATAATTAGGTGTTGGGAAATATATCTACCTGAGAGAAAGATGTATTTTTATAAATCCTGAAGGATTAGAACATCATGACTATTTGTAACAACTCCTGCTCAGTTGTTTCTTTCCTCCTTTAGTGGCTCATGGGAAGCATTTGAAAAGTATTGGTGCTTTTTTGCAGAAGCTTTAAGAGAAGCTTTATTTTATATTTGAGTTCCAGGAGGAAAAACTTTAGGAGTTCCACAAGTTCCTTCTGATGAATCATGTTAGAGAACTCCCTGTTAGACTCATTTATGTAGTCTCTGCTGCCCAGGCTTTCTACAGTCTTTTTTTTTGGTTTTGGGTTTAATAAGTATTTGGTTGCACTCTCCTAATATTGTAGGGATTTTCTGTCCAAGGAATAGAAAGGTGGACTTCTCTTTCTGATGAAATTATAGTGTATAGTATTGTTTGTTTGGAGTTTTTCATAATATTTTTAAGTAGTCACTGTTAATGTTTGGAGAAGTGTTTGGAGCTCACAGTTCATTCACTAGGGGATATCCAACCTGATTTTCATTGCTGTTATTTCTTTTTATATTTTCATGGAAGGCCGCTGTAAAGATTTTGGATGGATTATGAAGGAAAAACTAACAAATTATATGGAAGCAAACACCCATCTATGAAAAATCAACAGGAAGAAAAGATAAAATGATAGAAAAACAGAGCCTGAACTATCACAGATCCCACTTGGAGAGGACTACCAGTTCATGGAGGCCTAAACACAACTTTTGTCAGCATCTTGTACTGAGTTCTAAGGCCATTCTGCTGCAGCTCTCAGCTGGAAGGCTGCACATCCCACCGAGCTATGAAGAAGTGTGCTTGAGTGTATCAAACCAGAACTATGCACCTTACCATGTAGGACCACCAACCAGAACTAGGTACTACCTCTGCATGGTGTCTTATTCCCCTGTATGGGATCTGCAACAGCTCCTTTCCCTCACCATTCCTCTTCTCCCACAAGTGATAAAGAAATAAATCCTCTCAGAAGATTTTGCTCATTAGAGCAGGAATATAATTTTTCCCAGAAGGGTCTGTATCTGCTAAATCCTAATTGATTGGACAAGCTGTACAGATAACAGGCAGATGAATAAAATTTACAGAAGCCTTGAATGTGGTTTTTATTTTCGTTTCAGAGACTGATCACATAAAAGTGGAATATCAAAGTCCCAGACGAATAATCTTTATTTATATAGAAATTCCTTCCAAGGGGGTTTTATTATGTCCCGTGCACAGCTGGGACTGTGCTGCTAGCCTGAGCAGCAAAATTAAGGATGATGTCCAGATTCAGTGTTTTAGCTGGAAAACTGGAAAGATGAGAGCCTGTTTTGAGGCTGGGTATCTTCGAATAGCTCTTGTTTGAATTTATACCTTATGCTGGCCTGGAAAGAAGGAAGATTGGATCACAGGGCTGACATTTTTTAGTGACATTTAAAACAAAAGCTTTGATTCATTTCACAGGAGGCTTGAGCGAAGGATCAAAGCTATTTATGGAAGTAGAATGACATCCTGTACTACTAGTAGGAGAACTAGAGGATGACTTTGCTTTGACCTATTCTCCAGGTGTCCACGGAGTAAATAACAATGATCTAAGATGATTTTTCCATCCAAACAGAAACACAGAATGCACTGTTCATTCATCACTGTCTCTAAATGCATACAGAGAAGGCAGACCTCTTAGCCATACACCTTCTCCTCCTCAGTATTAGCAATATTGTGTAACACAGAGATGGTAACATTCTCCTCAAATTCATTTTGCAGGCAGCAATTTTAATTTCTTTCTCTTTCTACACTGATGTGAATCCCCTTGAGGTTTTCAGCATATATATACTAGACCATAAATAAATATGGGTATCATTTGAAGTTTTAGGTGGTCTAATGTATGTTTATCTCGAGTTTTCTGTCAATGTTGCCCTATACTTTAACCCACCCATCTGTCCATTTCCTTTTTGTCAGAAATTAATCTTAGCTCTATAATAAAATGTCAGACGTGAATACAAGCCCCCTTGGAGAGTAATTTCATTCATTAAGTCTTATAATTCCTTCAGAAGACCATATTTCCAAACTATTTTGAATATTTTAAAAGAACATCTGAAGCAAACAGCTGTAAAATAGTTAATTACAATTTATGTACAGTTAGTTCTTTGTTTATTCACTTATAGAAGCATTTTCCTTACGATTTTTTTTTGTATGTTTCTTTCTATCTTTAAACTTTTGGGTTAATTATCTTTAGTAGGTTTCTTATATCTTAAAATCTACAAGAGCTGGACAGTGTGTAGTTTTCATTTAACTGTATATATTTATGTTTGTGAGAAATGTACGGAGAACTATAAAGATGAAACAAGTAACCCAGCATCTTTTCCATTGTCATTAGGAAGGGACAGGGATGCATGTATTGGGACTAGGGAGAGGGGAAAGTGCTGAAAATATGAAAGATCAATCAATGGCCTAAATGGCCATTAATTCCATATCTGTTTAAGCTAATGGAGTCTTGAAATTTCTTTACAAAGACACTCAGTATATTTTAACCAGATGCAAGCAAGTATGTTTCCAGAGAAAGAATTCAGCTCTGTGTGCTTTAGAATACTTTTTAAACTTGGAAACACAATGGATGGGGAAAATATTTGCCATCCAATATGAACACAATCCGATCACCCAAAAGGAAAAAAAAGTTTAAATCTACTCAGTCTTCTATAAAAGTTAAAATACTAAGATCATCTAAATAGTAACAGAAATAAAATAATTTTTTCTATTCCTTGTTAATCTCTTGCTTTTCATCAACACTTCCAGAAAACAGGGATTTAGTTGTAAAGTCTTTATAAAATATCCTAGATATATCTTCCTCAAACATTAATAAATTACCAGCGTTAATGTTAACCAATGGCATTTTAGCTAACTGTAATTCTTTAATAACTTAATCGTTAAATGTTTTAAAGGCTTGCTAGACTTATTCAATGAATAATAATAATAACAACGTCTATTAATAAAGTACTAATAATTTAGCACATTCAGTAGAAAAGAGAAGGCAGTATTAACAGAGAGTAAAAACAAATAAGAAATATCAATTAAATTTCCTTATCATGCTTCAGGTTTTAATTTTCTGATTACAGTAATGATGTGATTTTTCATTTCTAAAGTCAATGTCTGAGGAAAAGTTTCCTGTAGAAAAGATTAATTTTACGAATCTTGAAGAACTACTGTGTTTCTGATTTTATTCTCCTAGGTAGATATTAATTACTTGAACAGGCAATTTCTTCCTCTTTCATGTAATTGTTTATGACTATCATGCATATATGTACACATATTTATATATAACATAAAAAACAGGCATGAAGCCTACATAATGTTCATATTACATAATATCACTGATTATGGACTTCTTTTTATCATTTACTTCTTCAATCACTGCACTGGAAGACCATAGGCTCCATGTAAAACTCTTGACATAATTGCTTGGTCATGAAGATAGTTGAATACATTTTACCAGAACACCCAATGAGCTACTCCTTTTTTTTGTAACAAATCCTACCCATTGGGAGGTCTAGGGTATTGTAAAGCAGCTCCTGAAAGTCAGACACAGAGCTCTAGAATATAGAGCTCAGAATATAGAGAATATACCTCAGACTACTATACTAAGCCTTCAGCAACCACTCACTGTAAAAGGAATTCAGGTACCTGTAGCTCATTTGCCCATGCATCAGTGTCTAACACCATCAGAGATGCTTGTCCTCACAAATTGCATCTATCTTCCAACTGTGTATCACATCTTTTTCTTTCGACAGGGATGTCTCTACTACTCTCAAGCATCTGAAATGCTAACAGGCACCTAAATGTAACTTGTTTTAACTTTGACCTGAATCTCACCCATACTAACTCATTGAGCTTTCTACGCTACAAAAATTAACATAATGTACTCCTTTAAATCTCAGAAAAAGAAACATATTTTTAAAGGAAAGAGTCATGGGTTTCACAGAAGAGAGGAGACTTTGTGGGTATTACAGTTTAAATGAATTAATTTTTTCCTCTCTCATATTGCCTTCCCCATTGCAGAGGGGATGTCTGCTTTGTTTTGTCCTTCTTGGACAATTTCACTAGGTGAGAAGCAGCCACTGCTTCTACTGTAAGTGTGCCAAGCAAAAATCTCCTTATTTTCCCATTTAAGACATCAACAGTGCAACACTGGGAAAAAAAAAGTGCATTTTACCTTTCCTTAAAATAATAATAATAAAGAAAAAGGCAGAAAGTATATGCTTGAACTTATTTAATGTTTTCTGAAAACCAGCCAATGGAGCTGAGCAGAAATATTCAAATACCTCATCTAAACTAAAAAAGTCTTAAATTTAATGAATATAAATTACATTCTTGATATTTTTCAGGTTTCTTCCTTTCTTGTCTTAACTGGTCATCAGCCAGAAGTGTTTTCCTGATAATTAATCCACATAACTCCTTGAAATTTCTCTTAAGAGGCAGATGAGTCTATCCCAGTAGACAGACATCTTTCTGAGCAGTTTGCTAAGTGAATGAGAATTTCCCTCTGTGAAGTACTGTTCTCTTAACCTTTAACTCAGATAGCCAGCTGTTATCTAAAGTCATCTATCTACAAATGCATAAGGACAGAGCATTTCCTCAGTAATACAGCTCATTGCCACAATCAAGAAAAAAACAGGCTTCCTGACAGAGGATATTGAACATCTTGCCTTCATCAAAATAAAACATCACCAGCTCTTGTCTGTTTCTAACAAAAAAAAAGAAAAAAAAAGAAAAAAAAAAAGAAACTTTCACTTAAAGCATTGCAGGAAAACTGATAACTAATGAGTAGGCTTTCCCTTGTGGCCTTACCATTATATCATAGTTTCTAAACAATTGATGACTTATTAAACAATTCCCTGATTTCCTTCACAACAGTAAATTAAATGTCTTTTTTTTCTATTTGGAGTGTTAGTCCAGAGTTAGTGATCCAGCTCACCTCTAGGCAATGTGATGGAAGTGAATAATCTTTTTTGTCATTATTGTTTCTGCTTCTGCTAATCTTACCACAGTTTTTTTTTTCTGTATTTGCAAATTGAAAGATTGAAAAGTCCTCATCCTTTCCAAAGGAGATGATTACTCATGTTTCCCTCCTTGCTAAAGTTGGAGATCAACTTTCATTTTTGTTATTAGCTTTCATATATTTATAAAGACATGATTTTACAAGTATTATTCTCCCACAGAAAGAACATATCTGTTCATTTCAGAGTTTTCCTTTTACAGATTTATTTTGGGCTTTCTTCATTGGTTTGGAACAATTCATTTAAATTGTATTAGACCTTCTTTATCCACACAACAGAAACACTACCTCCTAATAAGACAATTTAAATGGTGTGACAGAATTTTGTCATGTAATGTATTTCCATATTAGGTTATCTTCTGCATAGAGAGGAGTTATGAAGTTATGATTGTCCAAGTTTTTGTTGTGGTTTTTTTTTTTAATTGAGGCCTTTAAGCAAATTTCAGCCAACATTTCCCAACTTCCTGCTTGAGACAGCATCAAAGTGATTTTATTATCCAAAACCGTATCATGCACCCTGATAATTCCTGTGTAGATACAGTTACAGGTATATAACCCTCAGTGCAAACTACTGCAAACAGGAGGTTGACAGCTCTTTCCATATTGCTGAAACAAATAATAAATCCGATTATTACCTCTGATTATTGTGGTTTTGAAGAATTTGAATGGATGACCAAGAACTCCCAAAATGGAAATTTAGCCATGTCATGTTTAAGTGGTAGCAAGTGAGAAAATGCCATAGAATATCCCTGATAAAGTATATTTTCACTTATATATCTTTGTATTCCTAAAAGAAGATGCTAAATTATATTTAAGCAGTGCAATGACCAATATATTGGAACAAAATGGATTACTTGTTTCACCTGTTTTCAGTTATTCTGCTTATCTGGCTATGATGGGGGAACAAGAAGATCAACAGAATGAATTTTATATAATAAGTTATTCCATATACCACTACTAGCAACTTCCAAAGGTCTTTTCCACTGATTCTATGAAGAGCTTTTTTTGCGATAAAGGAAAGTGTAATAGCTGGTTTTGTTCTGCCACTGTAGTTTCTGCATATGTACATACACCATATACTCACAGAAACAAAAAATTTTCCACTAAGCCACAAAGCAACATTTTCTTACCTGCATCTTCAACACAGGAATTCAATAAAGCCATGCAAAGATTATTCTGAAGTAAAAATCAGAATCTCTCTTTGGTTTTTTTTTTCCCTTTTTCCGTTCCTTGATTTTGAATAAGGGAACTGAAGCATTAGAGAATTATTTCTTTCCGATTATTACTTCATTTCTCTGCGGGACTCATCATTCAAGGATCATTCTTAAAAATTAGTTAGTGAATTCAAGTTTTATGTTTTGTCTGTCAGCTGTGTGGAAAAACTACTGCTTATAGGTAGAAGAGAGCCCTCAAGCAAACCCACCATTACTGTCGTGTATGTTTTTTACACCATACTTACTAAGGTTTACAACTGGATTCCCTCGGGTTTGTTACCCTGTCGCTTCTGTTTCCACTTTGCATGTTTTTCATTATAACAGTGCTTTTTTAGACAACAAGGGAAAAATCCAATGACTGCATCTAATTCAGAATAATTCTCATTTTTTTTATTTTTTTATTTCTTAATTGTAATGCAGTTTACCTTATTTTCTCTTAGTTTTGTGCATAAAATTTTTTAATCTGCTTACACTAGATATTTAATTTTTAGATCACAACAGCAGAGGGGATGGATTCACCTTTGTGTGTGCTTGAATGGATTGTTAGCCTTCAAAACAGAATAATACAGAGGGCTTTGGTGTCTTTATGATTTTTTATATCCTGCAAAAAAACCCCAGTAATCTAAACATGTGTCTTTTCATGTTTGCATAATCTGTCTGTCAGGAACAGTTCTCATTCATCATGGAAGAAAAAACAGGACTAAGCAGAACCACGATGTGTCATTGAAAAATTTATTAGTCTAGACAAATATATTGTAATGAATATATTCAAAATACTGGTAGCTACTTCCGTATATTTCCATTCAGTCTGTTTCCTTAATAAGTGAAACACAGAAGGGCTTTATTTTTTCTCTGACACAGAATTTTGCCACAAATGCAGAGATTTGTTATACTTCAGAAACTAAAAGGGCAAAAATATGAATCCAATGTGTACTGCAAAAGCATCTGTTAACCATTACTTCTGAAAATGATATTATTGGTTAAAAATTAGGTCAAATTTAGTTCTTACTGTATGCTGTCCGGGTGAAACTGCAGAAATTCCTGAAGTTGAAGCAAGTTTTCATGTCAGATTCCCTCGTTTGGTCCCACAGTAACAGACGTGAAGGACAATGGACCAAGAACTCCTCTACAAGTAGGTGTGGAAAGTTCCTTCTCTTGATTTAGTCAGAAGGGAGTATAAACCAACCGCGTAATGGTTTCTCCAGATGAAAGCTCTTATGCTTACATTTTCATGTACTACAAATTGTTTCATGTATCTGCCACTGTAAATCCAAAGAGAATACTAAGAAATTATATTTTTCATCACTTCTCCTGTCTTGAATATATAAATAAAAATGTGTTTGTTGTGTTTGTGAACTTTATACTCATCCTGAAGTTTAATTGCGACTAACAATTTCTTCAGCATTTCCAGGTTACTGCTCTCTGCTTGCTCAGTTTTCACTGTGAGGTCACTGGCATACATTAAACTGTAAATTTCATATGCTCTGTAAAACTTAAAGCTGGACTAATTTTCATAAGATGCTACAATTATGAAATTCTAAAGCATTCTTATAGAATGGATATAGAAGAAAATCTGTTTGAATTTTTTTTACTACCTGGGCTAGTTATTCAACAAATGTTTCAGTTTTCCTCCATAAAATGACCTCTGCAGATCACAAAAATAATGAGGTTTAGAATTTCTCTATTTATTATTTGGCCAAGTATTTTAAAGCAAACGTTCACTGTCAGTTTCCATAGTCATCATTCCGTACATTGTGACTGCATTTACATTTGCATACATTAATTAAGATCGTGGGCGTTTAAAGAGGGTTTTTTTGCTGTTTTTATTTTAAAACTGTAGTTTGACAAGTATTTGGGACTGTGTGTTATGTTAAAACTGACTTTAGAAGTAGTTTACCAAGTGTTAAACAATTTTTAATTTTGTATTTATGCATAAATAGTATACATATATAATATGGATGGATCACAGTAAAAAGATGGTT
The DNA here is from genome assembly GCA_013396875.1 of Vireo altiloquus. Lineage (NCBI taxonomy): Eukaryota > Metazoa > Chordata > Aves > Passeriformes > Vireonidae > Vireo > Vireo altiloquus. Next base: position 138,800 of record VZRF01008725.1, read on the forward strand.
TTTAGAGTTACAGTTCAAAATACCGTGCATTGTAATGCATATTATACAGCTGGAATTTTATAGAAAGAACTGCAAACTACTTTTTCTGTGTACAATATACCCAAAGTCATGCCAATAAGCTTGTACCCCAAATGCTTTCCCTAATACAGCAAAGAAATATCATCTGTGGGAAAAATAACATATGATCGAATTGAAACAGTAAGCATACTAAAGTAATTTAAAATACGAATTTTCAAAACATGTTTAAAGTAAGTCTGAACACCTTGGAATATTTGGAATATTTAGGAATCTACAAATATTTCTCTGAGCTCTTCATTTGTGATAATTACTCACTGTGTTGTGGCTTGTACTCTCATCTTCCAGATATTAGACACAAAAGAAATAAGAGAGAGGAGAAAAATATCCAGAACACCACCACTAACTAAACCCTAAAGCAACCAAAGCTATCTTAACAAAACAATTTTCAAATTGTTTTATTCCAAATGATAGATAAATGACCAGGCTGTTAAATACAACTTCTTTTGACTCTTAATATGTGCTACAGAAATCAAATAAAGATTCAATTTCTTCCTTCATGTTTAGTATTCCCATTAAATAAACAGTTATTTCAATACATATATTTCCTTTGGCAAGAAAGGTGATGTAAAGCATTTATATCTTATTTGAGATGCAAATATTTTTGTACCTGTTCCAACACAAGCCAAATGCAAGCAATAAAAATGCTTTATTAAATAGGTGAACGGGCAGCAAAGCCATATGAAGATGACATCTTCTAATTGCCTGCAGTGCATCTGCTAATAAACTGCCAAAGCTCACAAAGAAAAAGCACTTCTAGGATAAAAGCCAGGACAATTGCAAATGCTAAATTATTAATTAAAATCAGGCAGCTATCATAACTTGCTGGTTTCCTGCCAAGATACAGCATGTTGTTGGAGGGATTAACAGAAAGGTTTTTTATGAATGCTCAAGACTATAATATAACTTAGAAAGTTCTAATTTTATAGGAACCTGCTGCAGCCTTTGTTCGTGGCCAACAGTCAGACTGAAAAACCCATGATGTAATTGTCTTGGATATTAAGATATCAGCTTTAAATTCAACACAATGAATAATTTTCCAGAAATTGTAAGTAAAAACTAATGCTTTGGCTGATGAGTTCTATATGCTTTCTTAACATATTTATGTGAAACTAAAAAGTCCTTAAATCATGACTTGGAATTTAAATTTTTGAATTGTATAGTGAATTGACCGCTGCACTTATTGAGCCACATTCTGGTCAATAGACATCTGGTGAAATGCATTTTTACCTAAAACCATGTATCACATTTAATGCTAAGTCCACCTGGTTTTAGAGTAATAACTTAATCAGACATCTCATGATACTTGTACTTTTTAATGAACTAGAGTCCTGGGATGATCACTGGTAGCTAATTCCCTACATGACGGGAAAAAGGTCATATTGGTTCAGGTAAAGAGGATATTTATTAAATCTTCCAGAGGCTAACAAAAAGAAGTGATATTTCTTGCTCATGTCTTCAGCTGCATCATGACTCAAAAATACAGAAGAGCTCATGCAGGTATCAAGTTTCATATGCCTATCTCAATTATTCCCACATATAAAATTAATAAGCATAGGACAAGAATATTTTATTATAAAAGGAAGCAAAGAAAGGAGATAGATAATGCAAGTCAGACCTGTTTAAGTCATTATTTAAAAATGGGACATTCTAGCTTAATTTCCCCAACTTCCTGAGAGTAGCAGTGAATGAGACAGGAGAAGACGCAGAATTTAGATTAGAGAAAATTATATGTTCTATAAATTTTCCTGTAGAACTGATGTTAAAAAAAAAATCAGTGTCATATTTCATACATTCTGAGATAGCACTGTTTATGATTTAGGAAGAGGAAAAACAGGAAATAGGTAATATGTTGTTTATTGTCTATAATAGGAGTTGTTTTACTTGGCAATGAGTAAAAAGTTGTCTCACACAGATATATCACTAGATATTGTTTCCAGGTTATATTCCATAGGGTTTTTTTAATTTACATCTGTATGGACAAAACAAATGAAAGCCTGAAGTAAAATTTTTAGGTGTTTAACATGATAAAAACTAAGACTATATTATGTGTTTAAATGTGTTTAGAACATTGAATACAGTATAGTTAATTTCCAGCTATTTTAAGTTCATATAAATTCAGTTCATATAAGAATGAGACTTATAGGGACACAGGATTTATCATCTTATTTTCTATTTCTATTTCCTGCAGCACATAAGATCTTAAAATGGAAATCTCTGTTATTATGCACATTTAATTAACTGAAGTTCATAGACAATAACAAAAGTTTGATTGCTAAAAATGTGCAGCTGTATCCTTTTCAAGAGACTACAGTTTTCATTATGAATCAATTAAAGTTGGTTGAACCTGTGTCAAATCCAATGTGACATTCACAAATGTTTCATATAAAGTTTTCTCCAAACACCTACAATAGCAGTTCTACCAGAAAACATAAATCCAACACCACTTCTTCTTCATCAAAATTTTATGGTTTTAATCAATCTTCCTAAACCAATCTATTTGGATTATCAATTTTGGTGTGTATATATGCCTGTGTTTTCTAAATAAATATATGTGACTGGACTGTGGTTCTTACTGTGCTAATAAGACAACAGAAGGATCTCTCACAAAGACAGCAAAGACACTTTTTCTTTTCTAACGATTTCAGTTCAAAAGAAAAAAACAAGCCAATCCAAAACAAAAAAAAATCCCAACACAAAACACACCACCTAACAGTGATTCTTTCCTACTTATTTCCTGAGGTATTTCAAAGCACTTCAGAAACAGAAGTCTAATGTTGCTGAACTACGCTGACCTCTGAAAGGCAGGGAATTGCCTTGAAATACACACTTACTTGTTCAATGGTTGATTTGGGAAGATAAAATGCTGTCCAAGTATATAGGAAATGACCTCTTATATATTTTATAATGTCAAAGGGTCTGAAGTAGACATGTTGGGCTGATGGTGCACCTATTATAAAAAACATGGTGAAAGTAACTTCCCAAAGTATTTACCTGTTTGGACTTGAAATGAACTTTACACTCGTCCTATAAGAATTTGTTTTAAACGTTTCTTAGATTAGAGCTTCAGAAAAAAAAGGCCTTAGATTATGAGCTAATCAAGTTCCCATATCTGTTTGATAAAAAGTCTTCCTTGTCTTGACTGAACTTGACTGTTCAGATGAATTTCTCCTTTTCTGATATTTACTGTTTTTCATTGATTCAAAATAACTTTTCTAAAAATAAATTTCCAATGAGAACTGAAATTTGTTCCAGTAAGAAACAAATATTTCTTGAACAGAAACATTTTGAGACCAAGTGTGAAAACAGAATAAAACTGAGTTCAAGCATTATTGAAATTAGGAGTCCTGCATTTTCACTGAAACAAACAATTTAATTTTATTTTTCAGACATAGTTTGAAATAGATGTTTTCTGAACAATAAAGCAAAGAACTTCAGCAGGACAATAGAATAGTACAAAACTTCAGTGCTGAACACTCTTTTTGTTAAAAAAAACCCAAACCAGAATGTAAGGATTTAAGAATTCCTTTTTCTTATCTCCTTTCTTAACAGCTGTTCTGTTAGGAGCCTGGATTGCCAACATGATGATTTCTGTCTGGCCAGAAGTAAAATTTAGAGGAAGAAAACCAGGTAGCAAAAAGCCTCACTGACTTCAATTATTATATTTTATTTCAATTTGTAAACCTCACAAATATTAGAACATTTATATTCTCCTTTTACAGGGTAAAGGTGATAAAGACTTAGATGCTGATGGGTGAAAAAAATTACAAGGTTTGGAGTTCAGAAGGCGGAGTTATTTGGGGTAACCTGCCTATGAGAGGAAAACACACCAGTTGTTGCTTGCAAAGATCACAAGGATTGCGCTTTATTTTTAATTGAGCAGTGGGATAATGCTAGTCAGAGAGACAGACTCAGTCTAGCATATCACTTAACAGATAATGCAGCAAACGAGCAGTGGTGTGTCATGCCTACTGTTATACATCAGCACTAAAACATGAGGTGTCTAAACCCACAGCAGAATGTTTTGAGCTGGAAAATATTATCAAGGATTTAGGCTTGACAAGTACTCATAGATGAGCAGTTTTGTAGTAAGTACTCTCTATTCAACTGCTAGAAATTCAGTTCACCCTACAATTTATAAAAGACACTCAAGTTTACACAGTAATGTGGCAAGCATTGGACAAAACTGTTTCAAGTAAATTCCCTTCGAGTGAACTTCAGCAGAAACTGAAATAGTTATATTAGCAGAAGCATTCTGACATTCAGAAACCATTACAAAAATAATTTCCTCCATTTCTTCACCCATTCCCAGCTACCCTCCACACACACATACCTTGCCTTGCACATCTTTACTGGAAATTAATGTGGTTTGCAATACAGTAATAAAACTCAGGATGAAGAGCAAATTCAATTCCGGAGTAAGACTAAAATCAGAAATACAACTCAGCATCATTCAGTTTGCTTAGAGCCAGCAGACACAGAGCAGACAAATTCTGAAATCAGGGATTATACCAACACCCTAAGCCTCACACAACCAATGAGATATTATAGCAGAGCACCAATGTCATTACAGTTACGAGCAAGGAGGGCTTGCAGTTTAAAAAAATAACTTAAGTACTCTAAAAATCTGCATCCTTAGAGTATCTCGAAATTCGCTATGCCTCATATGCACGTCAAGTCCTATTTGCTTCCTGTATCTGGGGCAAACACATGCAAGAGGCAGTAAATTTATACCAAGAGGTATGTACATATACATATATACCTATAGGATACACATATAGTTATAAATCTATATATACAAATTTGTTATATTTAAAAAGTTATGTATAAAGGTATAAAAACATATGTGTGTATATATATATATATATAAACTGTGTAAGATTTCATGTGCTCCTAATAAATTTCCCAAGCAAAACTCAGTTTGTCAACATCTATCCTCACTAATACAAAGCATCTGATCTTCATTTCAGGGTGCACTGCTAAAGAGGACAGGAAGGCATGTCTCAAACACTCCTTTGCCAGGGGATTGGAGCAGATGCAAGTGGTAAGCCCAGGCGAGTTTCTCCTGGTTGTCACTTCTGACAATCAAAAAAGATGTTTCTGCATCTCCATTGACAAACGCACAGAATGCCAAAAGATAATTACTATTCTGATCCTTGCTGAGGCCATGGTGGTATGACTCTGTGGCAGCCAGGTGGCATTTTAAGCTGAACTAGATTCTGACTTACCCAAGACATCAGTGCGTATGTACTACAGAATATTAACTCTTCATGTCAGTTCATATTTGGAAAGACATTAAGTGTTACATCAAGTTTACACACACAAAAAAAGAGCTTACCAAGCTTATATGCCTTTTGGAAACAATGGAACTGCTGTTACAAAGAAAATCTGATTTTAAATTGAAAAAAAAAAATCCAATAAATTAATTTCAGAAGCTTACAAATGGCTTGAATTTCCACTATGTTACAACAATGCTGTGCCATAGTGACACCTCGCACTCAATGAAATGACACTCCTAAAAATTTATATGTGAAAATACTGCATCCAGTTCACATCAGTAAACTGCTCACTATAAATAATAGGAATATTTAAGGATTTCTGAAATAATGAGTCAGAGATAATGTTTCAGCTATTTAGCACCTAAGACATACCTAATAAATAACGCTGTTCATGTTTGCATGGAGTAACCATCAACAAACAAACAAAAAAGGGTGTGTATCTACCAAAGATATAGGAGAGGAAGAGGAAAGGATGGCATGAGGGAAGAAAGTAGGAAGGGAGTGAAGAGAGGAAGGAAGAGAGGGAGGAAGGGAGGGAAGGCAGGAAGGAAGGAAAATGTGGCTGCAGAAGGAAAAAATAAAAAAGGAAAAATAAAATATCAAAGTGGAAATTAAAATGGAAAATTAATAAGGGGAAGGAGAAGAGAAGGAGAAGAAAAAGAGGAAAAGCAGAAAGAACACAAAAAACAATACTACTGCCAGACAGCAGTATTTCTAAGAACCAAAAGGGAAATGAGACGTAAGTATCTAATAAAGATATATTAATAATTTAGCTTGAACTAACTTGAATTTAGATTTTTGAAATTCTTTTTTTACCAAAACCATCCAATTATTTTAAGGCACAATTAACTACTATTGTCTACAGTATAATCTAAGAGTCAATACAAATACTATAAACCAAAAATTAATGAAGTTGGTGGCACCAGAATTGACTCAAAGATTTTTATGTACAGAAAACTCTCTCTTCAATAGCTCCTCCAGACTGAGTATTCATTATCATATTTGCTGTGTTTGAACATATTTTTATGCAATATGCTATTCCTAATGCTTCACTTGTGATAAGCAAAGCAAACAAGTGAAACATGATGCAGTTCAGAAAGAAAAGTGCTTCTTAACAACAAACACTAAACTACAGTTGCAGATAATGAACTTTCCAGTTTGGTGTTTAGTTTTGTTTGTTTGGTTGGTTGATTGACTGAAATTCTCTGTGATTTTTTTTTTTTTAATTAAGGATTCTTTCTCTAGCCTTTTGCTAAAATTACAAAAAAGATAAATAGAATTTAAAAGAAAAAATGTAAAATTTAGAGTGGTCTACTTTTTTTGTCCATTATGGCTTATTTTTCATTAAGGTTTTATTCAAATTTTTTAGTGTATTTACATGAGAAATAGAATTTTCAGAGGTATTCAAGCAGCTCTCCTGGAAGTTTTCAGTATGTAGATACTTTGAAAATCACAGAGGTAGATTTCAACTGTAGATTGTATATACTTAACATTAAATAGCTACGTTCATGTTTGCATTGGAAATACTAGATCAGAATGTAGGATTTCTACACTACAAATTCTAGTCAGTGGAGTCTGTACAATTATCCTCACCTAAAATTAGACAGGGCAGTTGGCCAAAAACAAGCATTACTGCCCTTTTGGACATCCTAGGTTATAAGAGGCATCTTATAATCTTATACTCAGGGCTGTGGGAGGTGGTGTAGCCTTTGGACTACCTGAGTTGTACTGGATCTACCAGATCTTCAGGTAGAACAGCCAACACGGCACATCTCCCACAACATTGGGCACCTATGGATTAATGAGTAATTACACCATCATGTTTGTTCAGCACTCACCTATATTTAGATTTCTGCAAGAGGAAATGGCACACCAGCTGGAGACTCACTTCAGTTGCTTATTCATAAACATCTTATCCTCAATAAGAGGATCCAGGTCATCCATGACATTCACAGAGAGCTGATGGCTTTAGGACACCAGGTCATGTTAGGGGGGCAGCTGGCAGCTCTGAGTAATGCTCAAGGTTGTGCACGGTAAGTAACCGGTCTAGATATTCAGGAGTGAGGAACAAAAAGAAGTCTGGTTACCTGTTTTGATCTTTAGATAAACACAGCCTTTGGAGATGACCCTCTGAAAATTGGGACTTTAGACAGGTATCAACAGATCCAAAAGGTGAAGCAGTCAAGCCCAGTGCTGCAGTACCTACAGTTTAGGAGTTTAGCTCCAGAAGTTGAATTTTCCTTTATGTTTCAAGTTCCTTTAAGAGACAAAAATCAAGAGAGTTTCTGGACTATGCAACCTCAGCCAGTGGGGAGTCCTAAAAGTATGCCCAGGTTCCCAAGACAACAGTAATGACCAGTGGCAGAGGCAGAGCCTTGAACACGCCCCCAGTTCATGAAGGCTCAGGAAGATCAATATCCAGTCTCTAATGTCCCCCATCTCCTCCTCTTCTTCTTTCTGTCACTCTGTTTTCTGTCTCCACCCCCAATAGTCTTGTGGCATCTATCTAGGCTACCTCTTAAGATATCCATAAAATTTACATCTGCAGATAAAAGGAGTATGTCAATATACTTATCGCTAAGCTATTTTTTTTTTTAACATTGCCAATCTCATATCACTTATAACATACAGGCTAATATTACTGGATTTTTCTCAAGAAATATAGTCTAACCTAATAAATATGATCCAACAAAAACAAATTTAAGGAATAAGAAAGACAGAGTGCTCCATCCTTACATGAGAAAAAAAATCTGACTATTTTCTTGTTCACAGAAGTACTGAGTATCATAATATAATAAAAGTTTACAGCCAGACTGCCACAGGTATGTTTCTGTCAGCAGTTTTATAAATGAAATGTCTCATCAGTCTGCAATTTCAGTTCTAAAATACAATCCATATTTAGATTTTGAACTTGAAAGAAGGTGTTCGAGAGCTTTAACAATCATGGGATGGCTCTATTAAAAATATAAACCAGCAAATAAATTACAAATTATACAAAAATATAGTTTCAAAGCTGATCTTACTTGTATTGTCCCTGTATTTATATGTATATCTACAACAGATTTATTAAATCCACAGAACTCACAAGGTGGGAGTGGGGAAAGAAGCTAAAACTGAAATCCCAGACTCTAATCTCAGTTATATATTTTAATAATTTTCACGTAAATCACTCCTAGTGTCTGTAGCATTGACTGATATAAATATTTTTGTCAAATATTTATTATGATTAGTTTTAGAGAGTATTTACTAATATCTGCCAGACCAACCTGTAATAACTCTGCTAATAACAGTCTGCACTATTCCATTTTTTTATTCTTTTGAATAAGCTTATTTTTATGCATAAATTAACTAGAAACAGAGTTCAATATGGAAGAGGATAAAATAAAAATTACAGAAAGCACTGAAGAAATCAATACATTTCCTCAATGTCAGGGGTATCTTTTTTTAAAAACAGAGATGGTATCTTTTTTTGTTGCACGATATATAATGTTTATTCTTATAAACCTAGAAACAACATAGGTGTTATTTAATAGGAAGAAAAAAGTGTCAAATTTAAAATGTTTCATCAGAACAGAAACTCAAACCAAAACAATAGATTTACAATTCATTTCCATGTGGAATTCTGTTGCTTTGGGAAAAAATAAAGCAAATATTATAGTTACACATTCCCCACAGACTCCTTATTAAAGTAAGTGAGCACAGGAGTACTAAATAAAGTGACAAGCAAGTATACTGAATTAAAAAGCTTTTAGTAACATCCAGACAAGGATAAAGGACTGTCTGAGCTCAAAAGGGTACCCAAGACTTGAGGCAGGCCACCAAATTCCATAGCTTTTTTGACATTTGTGTGAGAGGGCATTTCTTCTGCACATGCCAAATTTGTACAAAATGCTATCTAGACTAGCTACCTACGTCCCCAGAAGCACCATTTATACTTAGACCACTGAGAGTACATCTTGGTTCTCAGAGCTGTAACCTCTATTTGAAGCCCACAATGCGTGCCATGCCAGAAGATGTGTCTCTGGCCAATTTTGGAAAGCAGGACCAAATGGAAACCCCTTCTCATTGCATTTGGCCTTTTTTGTTTTGGGCAGACATTCATATTTCTGCCCACAGGTCCAATGAATTTGCTTGGAAAGCCTGAATTGAGAATCATAGTTGAACTGGAAATGCAGAATTTTGCCCAACTACCTCAGTAACAGATTTCTAAAAGTGGCAAAACACATTAAAACTGTGAGGACCTCAGAATGAGGAAAAAAAAAAAAAGGAAGAGTTTGTTAAAAGCTTTACATGGTGGGTGGAATTTGGCTGCCACTCAACACAAGAGGGAACAATACAATTATATCAGTTACATTTTGCATGTGGCGGAGCAGGAGTTTCCTACCGGGTGTCACATATCCAATAAAATGCAATATGGTCAGCAATTTTTCATTCTGAATAGCTCAGCAACTTACCAGACCTTGGCAGTTTTGTTGACCTTATTCTGTGTTTTGCAGCATGAAATCTGACAACTCATATTCACACTTTCTTATTTTCATTTCTCTCTCATTTTTTCTATATTAATTAAATTTTTAAGAAAATACTACTACGTATTTCCAAAGACTGGAAAATATAATGGTATATGGTTAAAAATGTGACTATAAAAGCAGAGTTGTGGCTTATTGCTGGCATTTTTAATTTTTTCTGCCTGAATAGGCTAACTCCACCTGGGACAAGAAAAGCTAAATACACATGCAATAACAGTGTCACAGAATCCCAGAATGCTGAAGGCTGGAAGTTATTGTTGTCTATCTAGCAAGCTCAGCTAGAGGTCTTCCATGGCCTTTTCCAGTTAGGTTTTGAATGTCTCCAAGAATGGAGACTCCAGAACCATTATGATCAATCAGTTCCAGTGTTTGAATACGCTTACAGAAAAAAAGAGAAGAGAGAAGAGAGAAGAGAGAAGAGAGAAGAGAGACGAGAGACGAGAGACGAGAGAGAAGGGAAGGGAAGGGAAGGGAAGGGAAAGGGAAAGGGAAAGGGAAAGGGAAAGGGAAAGGGAAAGGGAAAGGAAAGGGAAAGGNNNGGAAAGGGAAAGGGAAAGGGAAAGGGAAAGGGAAAGGGAAAGGGAAAGGGAAAGGGAAAGGGAAAGGGAAGAAGGAAGCTCTCATGCCTGCATGCTAGGAGAGTGTCTCTAATTTTCTGCCTGGTCACCTGTATCAAAATTTATTTCTTTTATTCTTCCTTTTTACATTTAATCTTAGTAAATTTTCAGCCATCCAGACATCCTGATGTCTTTGTTTGAGTTGCTTCTCATCAGGATGGATTGATCCTGATCCATGAAAATCAACCACCTGTCTTCTACCTCTCATTTTTTCAGTACAATATTCCTTGGGATTCCTCTAAACAGATATATGACTAGGCCAAAGCCTGGTCTTATAACATTCAGGACCAAGATCCTGTTCTCTCCTCTCAAGATGATAAACACAATCTCATGGTAGCTACAGATAAGGCTGCTTCCAGCCTTCTCATCTCTTGTTAGTAAATGAGGTCTAGAATATTAACTGCATGGCACATGTGTCAGGCAGTCATCATCCTGTTGTTTTTTCTTTCCAGCAGATAACCCTCTCATCATCTGAAGAAGGCCTCATCCACCTGTTCTTCGTTGTCAGATCGTCCATAGCACACACCCACAATGATGTGTTAGAGTGGCTAACGTTAGTGGTTAATTGTTGGAGTCAGAAAAAGCTTGGGAGCTTTTCCTGCTCCTCTGGCTGTTTGCTTTACCCTCAGAGCTCCACAAAAAAGGCTTAGCCTGTGTACCAAGCTCGTGGGAGCATTTGTCTCAACTTCTGGATGAACTGAAAACACCAAGGAAGTGAAGAGATGGTTGTTTAGTGTATCACAGAATGTGTAGTTATAGTTTTTAGGTTTTGCTATATATGTTATATGGAGCCAACATGGAGATTTTAGGGTGTTGGCTGTTTCTTCTTCATCTTCTTCTCTCTTCTCCTTCTCTTCCTTTTTCCCTCTGACATAAGTTCCTTTAACTTGTTAATTGGTAGATAGAATTCAGTGTAAAGGACATATATCAATAAGGCTGATATTCACTGGTTTTGGGAACAAAACAAGATACGTAAAGTTTTCTAACTGGTTGATAATAGATATAAAAGCTACCTGCTTCTGGTAGCCATTTGCCATTCTGTCCTCGTGTTCCTGGAGGTCACAGCACAGTCTGTGCCTCTGAAACTCTGATAAGAACCAGAAATAAACAAGCTCTGAAACAGCAGAAAGAAGCCTCATTGCATCTTTTCGGGACATGGGACACTGAAACAAGGAACACAGCCGGGCCAGATGTCAGGGGAAGAACATCAGCCCCCTGGCAGTTAATCTTTGGAAATATGTAGTAGTATTTTCTTAAAAATTGAATTAATTAGATGTGTTAGAGTGACTTCTAATCCTTACTCACCAGCTCTCAGCTCCTGTCCCTCGGCAGAGCTCCCTGACATACGGCACAGCTCCCCACCCTGTGCCTTTAACAATGGGAAGAGGAATTTGTTCTTGTGGTTTAAAATATCACTGAACAACTTGTTCTGCTCATCTATACACAGTTACTGAAGTTCTTGTAAGTTCTTACAAGAACATTAAATGTAAACTAAAATCTTGATCCAAATGAGTAGGACATTGCTAGGATATTGCTAGGACTTCATCACTGAGTCCACAAAACTCTGTTTTAACATATGTACTTCCAGATACAAACGCCCACACAAATTAAAACCTATATGAGATAATCTGAGCAGCATTGCTTTCTGAAATGTTTAAGGCAGGAGATATTCAGAATATAGAATTACAGAATCATAGAATGGTTTGTGCTAGAATGGACCTTTAAAGATCATCTACTTCCAATCGTCCTGCCTGGATAAGGACATCCTTCACTAGACCAGGCTGCCCAAAGCTCCATCCATCCTGAACTTGAACACTTCCAAGAATGAGGAATCCACAATTTCTATGGGTAACCTGTTCCTCCCCATAAAGAATTTCTTCCTTACATCTAGTTTAAATAAACCCTCTTTTCATGTAAAATCATCGTCCCTCATCTGATTACTACGAGTCCTCGTAAAAAGTCTCTCTCCCTCTTTCAAGAAAGGCCACAAGATTTAATCAATAAAAGGAAGCCAGAGCTACATTAGTTTATCTAGTAGAATCTTAATGAAACCAAAGCTTATCTCAAAAAAGCAAAAATGTTTGTAATATTGCATGATCTTGAATCCAGACAAGCCACTGCCGCCAGAGAAGCTAAAATCAAATTAAACGAATGGGGTGTAGGCTGGCCATGGTCATAAATGACTGCAAGAAGGGAAACATGTAAAGGTTGAAACATATTTGCTGAAGTAGGCATTCATAGCTTTTGAAAAAAAAAAAAAAGAAAATAAAAAAGCTAAACATTTAAAGTGATCATCTGAAGTCAATATCACAGTATTGTTTTCAGAAAAAAGCTCCATGTATCTAAGTTCCAACTTTTCTGTTATCAGAGTAGCCCAAATACAAAAAAATTACTTTCATCCACCTTTCTTTCTCTCTCCTTCCATGACACAGTGAAGTCTAGAGATTTGTCAGCTGCATCATGAAGGAAATGGATTCAAAGGACCTCCCTACAGACACTTGATCCCATCACCCAGATCTTTTACAAGGATACTAAAAAGCATTGGGCCAAATATTGATCCCTGGGGGGCCCCACCTGTGACAGGCTGCCAGTTTGAAAAGGAGCTATTTACCACCACTCTCTGGGTACAGCCTGTAAGACAGTTCCCCACCTACCACACAGACACTTGTCCACACCATAACAAATCCATTTTTCCAGGAGAAAGTTGTGGGAAAACCTATTGAAAGCCCTGAGAAATCCAGGTAGATAATGTCCACTGCTCACATAACATCAACCAAGCAGATTACTTTGTCATAGAAGACAATCTGGTCTGTCAAGCACAATTTTCCCTTGGTGAACCTGTGCAGTGTTTAACCAACATGTGCTTTATATGCCTTGTAATAGCTCCTGGGAGGTTTTGTACCACAGTCTTCCCAAGGAATTAAGTAAGAGTGATAGGCCTTATAATCTCCTGTATCGTTCCTTAAGCCCTTCTTGTACATGGAGGTAACATTAGTCTTTTAATTTTCTGGGATGTCTCCATGACTCCTCAAAGATTATGGAGAGTGGCCTGACAATGCTATCAGCTAGCTCGCTTAATACACTCAGGTGGATACTGTCAGATATTCTATGTTTCATCAGAGAAGTTCTACTTTTGCACTAACACACCTGTAGAGGTAGCAAAAGTAGCTTCAAGAATCTGATTTCTTTGTGTCACACATCTCAACACAATTCCTACCCAAAATGTACCACATGATATCACCATAAATGACTTATATGTTAACAAAGAAAATTTTGTGAAGGGTCAGAAAGATTTTGTGATTATTATTTCACATCATACCTTCATTCTCTGGAGACTTTCCTTCTTCATTTTTCTGGTAGTTTGTTTTTTTGTGGTGGTTCGGGGCTTTTTTCTCTGCAGGTTTTTATCACAACACTGAAGAACACAAAAGATAACAATGTAAAGCCTCATAAACAATGTGAGCAGTGTGACAAATTGGGGTTAATAACTATGTCACTGAGAATAGTATTCTGGTTTTCTCAATATCCTAGTATATTTCAGTGTCTATTTGGAATGCTATTTCAGAGCAGCTAAATTAGTTCAGCATTCATTTTGAAAGTGGAAATAGAATTCACACATGAAATCTTAAGTACCTGAAGTTAGAGGTCTAAATCTTAGGTACCCACCCTAATCTCTCATTGCAGTTAGTAAACAGAAATGGGCATATGCAGTTTCTGAGCTAATATAAGCACTAATGAGCACATATGTTTTCTGTGTCTTTCTAAAATTTGTGTCTAAATTGCTGGGATTATCTGATTTTCCAGGAGATATATTTAGCTGCTCAAATATGTTCATCTATTGTCATAGGAAATTTTCTGAGCATCCAAGGCATCCATGACATTTGGTAAATCAGACACACATGCTGTAGGAGAGCTTCACCTTCTCAACTAGGTGCTAGTTGAGAGGTCAGATATAATAATCAATGGCAGCCAAACAATGTTGAAAATTAAGAAAAGTTCAAGTACTCAACGTAGGGGCAAAACGGCCAGAATGGAAAATTCTCTTACGCAAACTAGATATCACAGCTAGGAATCAGAACAAAGAAGAAAGGTTGGGACATTTAGCTGCACGGGGATTTTGATAGAAAAATAGCTGTTGAGAAAAGATGACTGAATTAGGTGGCAAAAACTGGAAATCTACAAAAATTACCTGCCCAGGCAGTCAGAGATCATATATCAGAAGCATATTAACTTCCTTTACCTATTTTAAGAACAGCATCCCCTCCAGGGAACATTTGTAAAAAATAATCAGTTTCAGTACTGTCCATGAATGAAAAACATGCAAACATCAGTGGCTAACTGGATTTACTAAAATAACTGGCGAAAACTAGATTTTTTCCTTGATAAATAAGCATTTTTCTCTTCTTTTTCTTTTTAATCTTTGATGAAGTTGTAGTAGGATTTAGTGATATGCAAAACTTGAAATTTTCACATTATGAATGCTGTGGCTAAATATATCTGAGATCTGTAGAAATGTTGAGTACCATTTCAAGTGTGTGAAATTTCAAATTTTTTTGACCATTGTTCTTTGAATATGAAGCAAATTTAGAATACATAATGCTTTTCTTGTGTAAAATTTTAATCAGACGGCATTTAATACTCATTTTACAGTGACACCATAGTATTAACTCTGAATTTCTTAGAAAATTGGTCTATCGAAACAAAAATTTTAATGGACTATATGTTTAGACTAATTTTATTCATATTTTGCAAGAGAAAATATAGCTGAGCACATCCTATGTTCCTTGGATTAAAACCAGCACAGTTATCCCAATCCATGTGTAAAGGGTTTCTCAGTTTACTCTAGATGTGCTTTTGGATGTGGCTACACAGAGAGACTCAGGAAAAAATATTCAAACTAGAAATGTGAATTTAAATTGGATTGCTTAAACCAGATTAAATTCATACAGAAATGTAATTTATCTAGCTTTATGAAGTAATCTCAGTAATCCACTATAAAAAAAAATGTTAAGGAAATTATTTAGAATAGTTGAATTTATTTACTCTGAAAATTAATTTGAGCTACTTTTTCCTGAAAGATACCAAGTGAACTAACATTAGAAGTTTAAGAAAACCAGTATTTGATACTGAATAGTTTAGAAATCTCAGATATCTATGTGGGTGTCTGTAAATTTACAGATCTACGCATCTATGTACAGATGGGAAGTATAAATATAGGTATTTGTTTAGTCTTATCATTAAAGATTAAATACAAGGTGGGAAACTACTTAACTGAATAAATTTTATTTGATTGTATCAAATGTAAATCATTTTAAGGAACAGGTACACAGTTCAAACTGACTAGTTAGCAATTTCCTGACATGAACATTTATTTGCATTGTTTTTAAAACACCACAAGAGAATTACAGCACAGCCTGCTGAACTGTGTAACACTTCATTTTATTTTGTGTCACTCCATAGATGTAAAGACATTGCTTCGGGGTGCACTATAACACTGACAACTTCTTGCATAGCAAGTAAGGTTGAATAGTTCAGTAGACAGGAATAGTATTGGCTCTGTATATTAGTAAATCAAGAGGTAAGTCTTAAAATTTTATTAAAACAAAATCTCTACATTTCCAGGATACTTTGATTTTTATATTCTTTCCTTCCACTCATAACATATCAGATATGGCCAGTTCTGGCCTCATAATTCAAAAACGGCACAGGTAAACTGGAGAGACTTCAGAGGAAGGCCACAAAATAGTCAAATTACTGTAAAACCTGCCTTATGATGAAAGACTGAAGGAGTTAAGTCTCTTCTCCTCAGAGAAGAAAAGGCTCAAGAGGACCTCATCACAGTATTCCAACACTTAGAGGGCAGCTACAAAGATGGAAGCACTCTCTTTTCTATAAGTCACAAGAAGACAAGGGGCAACGAGCAAAAGTTGTTCCTGGAGATGTTTAATCTCAAAATAAGAAAGATTTTTTTTTCTTTTTAAGAAGAATCTGAAGTCAGAGGAAGAACCTTCTTGGAGACATGGGAGAGCACCTTTCACTGGAGTTTTTCAAGGTGCAAGTGAATGGTGTGCTAAGCAATCTCATCAAAGATCTCTTTCCCACCAAAGGTTGAACCAGATGATTTTTGGAGGTCCCTTTTAACACAGGCTGTTCCATGATTCTATTCATTGTGATTTCAAAATTACTCCTGTTTATAGGGCCAGGATTACTCTGAATCTGTTTCTACTCATCTTACATATTGTCCATCTTAGTTTCCTGTTCTTTAATGAATTTCCAACAGAGTAGGAACAATTAACCTACTTGGACTAGCTAACACTAAATGTGTTGGTTTTGAAACTATGTAAGTGAAACTGATGCCATTGCTATCACATACATTTGTGCTTTACCTGTAGATATGCTAAAAAGAAAATTTCCATGCACCAGTGATGCATGGCTTCTGAGAAGAAGGTCTCAAATCAAAATGAGCACTTTCCTATTCAATTATACTTATCTTCCATGTCAAATTTAATAAATTCACTGCATTGTTTTTAAATGATGCCACTGGAGTATTTAGAAGTCATTACCATTTTTTATTTCTCTGTAAGTAGTGTTTTAAAGCAAATGTTGCTCGGGGGTTGAAATCTATTTTAATTGCCTATAATTAAATATATTGGAATTTTATTTATATTTTAAGGCCTTTACAATGTGTTTTAGATTCAGCTTTTCTCATTTTAAATAGCTTAATCATTTTAGATCCACTTTTTTCATTCCAGGCTTTATTTTACTACAGATTTTCAAGTTAAGTTTGTTACATGGAAACTGTAGGTCTCATCTGTTTCACTTGAAAAAAAACATTGACCCAGCAGTGTTAGCTTAAATTTCTTATTCTGGTTTTAGCAATTTAGCATTTAGTAGTACAGAAGGTTTAACACATTTTTTGTGACTGAATACTCAAAACCCAAGTGAGATTTTTCAAATAGTTTTCATAATTCTTTAAATAAAAAAAAAAAAAAAAAATCCAAACCCCCCATATTGCTGATATTTTTTCTGAAAATTACAGATTTTTGTCCAGCTTCAGTACATGCATGTGTACATTTTTAAACATATACATGGATATATACCACGTAGTACAAACAGACATGACAAAAGCACAGTCTGACTCCTATTTCAAGGAGAATTGTCAGGAAAGTTGCACTACTACATTTATATGGAGCAGAACACATGCAGAAAGATTATGAAGACACAGTGTCTCCCAGAATACTAGAGCCATCTCTGTGCAGATTCAGCCCATGAACATATCTGATATTATATAGGGTCAAGCAATGGCAGCTAGAGAAAATAAAAAACTAAAAAAAAAATTAAAAAAAACATACATACTATCAACATACCAAAATGGCTTAAGATTTTAAAAGAAATAGCACTAATTCAATTATACAGACAGATGTTTCTAATAATGATTGTGATGCCTTGACATATCTTACCTGTCTTCTGTGTGCTAGCCTAGAGATGTGGCTTTTCCATATTTCCCTGACTGTTATGAATGGCTAGGATACTCCAGTAGTTATGTAAGGGGCAGTGTGGAGCTCATTGTGTAATATTGAAAAGTAACTCAAGTAGGTAGGTATACTGACCGTATTTGACTGAAATCCACAATCTAGGCACTTCAGTAAAGCACAGATGTCAGGCATCTTGCCTTAGTGCAATGATTGACGTCTCCTAATATCAGACCTTGGAAAATCAATGACAACTTCTTATTAGTTGGAGATACAATCTTGGATGACTATCATTCTTCACTTGCTAAGCAGAGAAATGGTGGAAGTTAGGCACCTGTGACTTCTTGGGAGACAGTCTGTCTAGCCTTTCTCTGAAGACAGGCACCCGATGAAGTACGGCTGGCTTTTCTTTAAAATGTATCAGTGAGCATGATATCAAACAACTTTTGTTATTATAGTGGTTGGAGCACTTTCACAAACTCCTCTGGCACTCATTTCATCAATACAAGGTGAGGCTTTCAGCCTTTTATCCTCTCACCTCCATGATCCATAAGATAATGGAGCAGATCCCTCTGGAATACGTCACAACATACAAAAGACATGAAAGTGATTAGAGACAGCCAACATGGTTTCACCAAGTAGAAATTGTGCTTGACTAGCCCAGTGTCCTTCTAATGTATCAGTGGATAAGGGAAGAGCTATGGATGTCATATACCCAACACTTCCTCAAAGCCTTTGATACAGGCACCCCACAATATTCTTGCTGCTGCATCAGAGAGACATGGGTTTGACAAATGAACTGTTAGATGGAGAAGGAACTGGCTGGATGGCTGAGTCCAGTGAGCTCCAGACAACTGCTCAGCGTCCCAAGTGGAAAGCAGTAATAAGTGGCATCCTTGAAAGTCCATACTAGGATCAATATTAGGTCATATCTTCATCAACACACAACTGAGAGCACTCGCAAGTTTGCAGATAATGCCAAGCTTAGTGATGCAGTTGTTTCACTAGAGGGATGGGATGCCAAGCAGAGGGTCTGTGCCAGGCTTGAGGAGGGGACACATATGAACACCATTAAATTCAAGAAGGATAAGTGTAAGGTCCTGCATCTGGTTTGAGGAAGTCCACAGTACCAATGCAGGCTGGGGGGTGAATGTATTGAAAACTGTCTTGTGAAAAAGAATTTGGGTATACTGGTAGATGGTGAATTACATATAAGCTGGCTTTGCAGCCCAGAAAGACAATTGTATTCTGTGTTGCAAAGATGGAAGCATAGCCAGCAGGTTGAGGGAGGTGATCCTGTCCCTCTACTCCATTCTCCTAAGACCCCACTCGGAGTACTACATTCAGCTTTGGGGCTCCCAGCACAGGAAAGACATGGACTGCTGCTGTTGGGGTAGCCATGACACTCACAGATTGTGCCTCAGACAAAGGGAAAAAAGGGTTTACTAAACAAGGCAGCTTCTATTTATAGACTTTTGGATGTTATAATTTGTGTTACATAGCCATTGGCTGCTGAATTACTACACTAGATTCATTGGCTATTATTAACTACAATATACTACTATTGGCTACCGATAGCATAAGCATTCAAGCATTCAGAAAAATAGGTGCAGATATGTTCTCTTCTTTATCCTTCTATTGTTAAACTTTCTTGCTTCTGTTGATACTACATTTAAACGGGTAAGGGCTTTTCTTCTCCCAGGCTTTTCTCACGGTCCTTCTCCAGCTGAAGTAACAGGCCTAAGACATGATTTTACAAAGGAAACAAGCGCTTCACTTTATAAGGTTTTACCTATATGCAATAATGGACTTGTTAGAGAAGGTCCCGAAAAGGACCAAAAAAAAAAACGAGGGCTGAATCACCTCTTCTATGAAGAAAGGCTGAGACAGTTGTGCTTGTTCAGCCTGAAAATGAGAAGGTGCTGGGGACACCTTTCAACATATAAAGAAGTCCTTTAAGAAAGGTGGATTCTCACAACCCAATGAAGCAAAATATTCAGCAAAATTTTTGCATTCTGTTGACTTTATGCATGGAGTCAAGTTTCTTCCAAGAAACAGTATTCTGTTATACCTTCAGTTAAAATTGAGGATTTTCCTAAGTTTTCTAGTCATATTTTATTGTATTAAACTGTCCCTAAACAAAATTAAAGAAAATTCTGAAAGCAAGGTGTTATCTATATATTACTACTGAAATTTTGGAAGGTAACAAGAAACACACTCAGTATAATAGGAGAAAAAGTTTTCTGTAGTCTGTCAATCAGAGGAAAGTATAAAAATACTTTCAACATCACTTCCCACATCTTCAGTTGTAAATCATTGCATTCACTTTTCTAATTTTAATTTCTTTTTGTAGAATTAGAGTATGTTAAATTTTGTTTTATCTTTGCTACTTCACAGTTTCTCAGGAATCTAGACTTACTTCTTTTCAGCTTTCAGTACATAGTGAGAGCCTCCAAGCTGCTAGAACACAGAAGTCGCTTTTCATTATCCTTTTCTTCACTGCACAAAAAAAACTACTGTCATGGTGGGGTTTCTTATTTATTCATGTTATTTATCTCTGAAGCACTCGAAACAGTGTTCAAAAGAGTTCGTTTGAAAATTATATCAAGTTATACCATGCAACAGCATAATGAGTGTGAATGAGATTCAATGGTAAAGGATAAAAACAGCTTGTTGATTTTTTTGAGGGTTTTTTATGATTTTTTTTCAATTTCAACTCATTCTTTTGAAACAGTGAACAAAAACAGAAACACTAGACAGCCTTGCTTTTACAGAACTTAACAACACACATAGTTAAAATTTCATACTGACTATAAAAAAGACAATGCAATGTATTGTGTAACTTAGGAACATCCTACATGCAGTTTGAACACAAAATATTCGTACAACATTTATGTTTTGATTACACTCTAAGTGCTGACAAGGTACTGCATTTATGAATAATGCAAAGAAAGGGAAAGAATGGGCTTTTTATATTCCATTCTTAGCCTCTGTTTTCCAGCCAAAATGATTTAACAATGTAAAACACATGTCATTGATGGAATATGATTAGAAATACATTGTGTTCCTGACAGTTAACAATTATTCCTATGTGCATTACTGATGCAGTCATAGCAGCTATAAAAGCTAAGTGTCAGGAATCTCAAAAAAAAACCCAAAAAAACCCATAGTAATTTCAGTAATACCTTGTACTTCCAGCTCTATCTGAATAATGTTTTGCCGTTGAAACAAATAATCAGGGAAATTAACATATAAATATTTGGTATTTCCATTGATCAATTTAGTAAGCATTTAGGGAAAAAATGCAACCACATTAGAAATACATCCAGAAGCATGGTGTCCCATACTCAAATCAAACAGAATAAAACAAAGAAACAAACAAAAAATCCCTTAAGAACCCATGTACCCTCATCCTGCCTAGTGAAGCTTTAAGTTTGGAAAATTTGTTGTATTTTTAATTGAAATGCATTGCATGATTAGTCTTGATTTATGAAAAATCTAATGTCTAGGCTCTTTTAATTTCCCTTCGCTGAAAATATCTTTAATCTTCTTTTTAATCAATATTAGAAAAAAAAAGTCAACATTGTCACAGCAACAGTAGGATCCAAGAGAGCCTAGCTCCAGCATAAGCAAAATTCCCCACATGATAAATATTTCATGTCGAGCTACACAAAAAAATTAGCCCCCTTCACAGAAAAAACATCTATATGTTAAACGGTTATTTGTTTCAAGTGACTTGAAAGGAGTTACTCTAAGTTTTACATCCAAAAATGACACAATCCTTCTCATTAACATTTAATTAAAATATTGATTAATTTAGTCCTTTGAACTCTGTGCCATCTTCTGTTGTTGGATGCTCCTCAATGACTTCTATTCCCATATTATAATTATGACAGAAGTCTAATCAGAGCTATATTCCATAAACAGAAGAACACCAAGTGACTACTTGCTTCAGAGCTGGTTATAGCTTGAAGAATTTCCATTCAAAACAAACAAAACAAACAAACAAAAATTACTCCAAACTTCCCCTAACAAAGCAAAACAAACTAAAAAATCAGCCACGGAACAATGTGCCTCCCAAGGGATGGATGGCAGTGTGCACAAATCACACCAGCACACTAACAGGTATGTCAGTATGCAGATACACACTCAACCGAGCAAAGGGGACAATTTTTTTTTTATTTCATCAGTTATTAAGAGAATGTTGGGATGCAATTTATTCTGCAATGCAAATGATTTTGTCTTTAAAGGCATTCTAGACCCCCTTGTTCAGATATAGGTTTCTTCACCGTAGGTGTCTAAAATTTGTCAGTATTCTGCTGATAACCTCCTACCATAGAAGATATTCCTTTAAGGATTATAAAAGACAAAAGCCTGTTCATTGCTGGGTCATGATGCTGATGCACCATGGTGATAAGGTAACGTGCTCAGATCAAACTGCTTCCTATTAGATTTGGACTCGGCTGTGCTAGGTTAATGGCTGGACTGAATGATCTTAGAGGTCTAATCCCCCAACCTAAATGGTTCTATGATTCTATGTTCCCAGACACGTTTGAAAAGGTCCCTCCTTCACAGTACCAACATAAGACATTTAACATAAATGTTCCCATTTCTACATATTGTTTAAAATAATTGCTTGGGAACACAGACCAAGACATGGGAAGGCAGAGGAGCATATTTTATACCTTTACTGCAGTTGCAAAACCATCTACTTTCATTCTGACTTCCAGTGATACAGAAAACCATTCTTAAAAAAAAACCCTAAATATGTTGGAGCCATGGTGTGAAGAAATCAGAAGGGAGAATGGGACTGTCTGTGGTCATTCTTAAGAAAAATGCATTCTCTATGAATTCCATGGAGGATATGTTATTTAACAGGGGTGAATGATAGATCTCTTCTTCATTAAATTCATTGAGAGTTACATATTTTCTCTTCTCTGTCACCTACTAAGTCTTTCTGCAAGCTGAACCATTTACCTTACAAAGAGTTTTAAATAGACTTTGATTGTACTGATAAACCAAGCAGGTAGATGCCTAACCATATTTTGTGCCTTTTATTGACTTTCAGGTATACTGTAGTAGTAAATATTTTATAAATACATTTTCAATCATTCTTTCCTATGTCAAACAGGATATTAGACTTCATCAGAAAATCTTTGAGATTATGCTACAGGATGGAAAGGAGACACCCAAAAACTGTCTGCCAAGTTTCAATGAAATTTGCCTTCAAGTATGAAGGCTTCTTCTAATCTTTTTATCTTTATGAGATAAAACCAAAAAATCTTCTACAAGGTGAAGGGAAGAAAGGGACAAAGAATGTAATTTTCTTTCACTCAAGAAAGTCAGTTGTCTGATAAAAGAGGAACTTTGATAGATGTACAGTGAAAGGTAAGGGTTTTTAAAACATGTGGGTTTATCTCATGGGTAATACTCCTTGAGATTATTCCAAGTTGCTCTGCAACTTCCCTTCTTATTTTATTTAGTTTAGTTGAATTCATATACTAGAGCTGGTTACTGATCTCCAGTCAGGAAGACTTCTCCTGACCTATAATCCTGCCAAAGCATTCCAGTTTAAAATGTTTGAAAGGCTGTTCTCAAGACTCAGCAAAGCTAATTTAATATCAGAATTTTCTACTTTTTTAGTCTATCAAATCTTCAGCAAGAATTTAGTTTCATTTTCATGCAGTTCATTTTGTACTTATATATTTCACTCAGAATGCTCAGTCAGCAGGAAAGAGAGATGTATTTGAAAAAGTGGGAGGTATATACACGATTAAATTTTTTTGGTTTCACAAAAGATATCAGCCTGCAGCTTACTTTACAATCAAAGTCAGCATGCACCAGTTAGAGCTCATGAAAGCAGGTTCTGTATCTCACAGATATCACACACCAAAAAGTCAGAAACAGGTGATAGTAGAGTCATCCTTCTCATGATTTTTACTGGTGTTTTTGACATGTAATAATCTACCATTCTCACTTAACATCCAGCTGTTGTTCCAGAAGGCCAAGGAGCTCCCTCAGGTCCTGCTTTGTGTATGACACACCAGCGTGGAAGACTTGAACGCCCTGTGATGTCTCCATATCTCAGCAGCTGAATTGGGCCCCTCTGTAAGAGCTAATTCTGATTGCAGGCAGCTCAAAGTAGATGTCTGCACAGGTGTTTGCATGTAACCTAGAGCTCTAAGTTTCCATTTTGGGGCTTGAAAAGCAACCTCTGATCAATGAAACTTCTGTAATTCTGAAGAGCTATCAAGTTCACTCTAGAAAGACACACTTATGTTAAGTAAGATACTTTTCTCATTCAGTTTTATTTCCTGTATTGACAGGATCTCCTGGGTTTTGGCATTTAGCTTCCATACAGACATCAGCCTTTACACCCCTTCAGTTAGTTATCAAGAATGTACAGCAATTTACCACCCAACCAGTGTGATCTATTTTATTTAATTTTATCCATGAAAAAAACGGTTTGCTTGTCTAGACTGGTAGGCTAGTTCTTTCCATATTAACAGATATTCCAGTTTTGAAAGAATCAATTATACTACTTGTCTTCAGGCAGGAGTAATGGCCTCCTGGAAAGAATACTTGTCATTCATTGCAAAAGAAACACATGTAATTAGGTTGACTAATTAAGCCAAATTAGGTTAAACTTCAGGAGATACAGGTGAGATAAAGCCAGTGATGTGGTTTTTTCTCTGCTACTAAAGCTTCTTTAGCAGCTACTACAGCTTCTTTATCTCTGCTACTACAGCTTCTTTTATGCATCAGATGTGAATTCTATTTATTTTCCTTAAATTATGAGTCAGCTGAAACTAAAAAAGTCACATTCCTTTAATCTTTACTATCAGTGATCACAACTCAAGTTTTTTTCCTGTTAGATATTATTATAATCAGCATTAATTATCATATATTAAGACTTTTCAATGACTAATGGATTACATATGAGCTGCTTCAAACTCTTACTCTACCAAAGAACTGAAATTTTACAGAAAGACTAATTTGGATCATTAGATATCATATGTATTTTGGTTAACAGTTCATTCGCTCACAGATATTACCTTTGGAAATAAATGCCTTCTCTGAAATAGAGACACGATTCTCTTCCTTATATTGGAATTAATGGATCTAAAGCAGTATTGGAATAACACTATTGAAGAGAATGATGACACATTCCAGTACTGAAAGATAATATGACTTGTACACAGAAAATTTCATCCACTAGCATATTCTTTTATATAGCATTGTAAGAGAACAGGACAACGGCACTAAATTGCTGAGGGAAAAACCAAGCAACAACAAAATCAACAAAAGCACACCATTAAATTTTAGCTCCTCAACTATGCAGCTCCTTCTGCAGTATTTCTTTTTCAGGTTTGATTTTTCCTGAAAGATTGACTATAAATTACACCTTTATTTCAAAGAGGTGTTTCTTACATGTATTAATTTGCAAACTCATATAAACTCTTGCAATTCAGCCTAGATACTCAATTTAGTAAGGGAGAGGACAAAGTGGAGGGAAAGGACCTTAAATTTTTTTTAGTAGGAAAAAAGACATTTCAGGAAAAACACTAGAACAATGAAAACAGCTGAATTTGTGTCATTCAGGTGAACATGGGATTGTAGTAGTGATTCTCTGACCTTCTCTGTGGAAGAAAGTACATTCTATGTCAGGTCATGAGAACTGGCAATAGCAGAAAGGCAGTTCTTTGTTTGAGAAGTGATTAAGCTGAATCTCTATCTTATCAAAGAAGGAATCTCATGATGTCATTTTTGTCAAGATTTTCTTTTATAATAGTTGAACTTTTTTCTTCTGTACAAAGCTTATAGAGAAAATCAAATTTTGTAGATAATCTATGACCTCTGTTGAATTTACATATATTTAATGAATTTTCGAAAAATCAAACCGATAGTTATTTACCTACAAAAAAAATTCCTCACAGGTGCCATTTTTTATAGAATAATCGCTAACCCACAAATATATTCTTGCTTTCACAGATGAAAGTCAATTAATCTATTTTTCAATAGCTCACACAACACTGAATTCAGTTCTCAGAGGTTTCTGAAAGCAATGTAAATAGTTACTACAGCATGCATACAATATGAGATAGAAATCATGCCAATGAAATCATACAGAATCAATGACAAAGCAGAGACAAAAGCTGACAGTTTGTGTCCTGGTATTTATGAATGGAACTAGGTAAAACAGAATTATTGTCAGACTTGATCTCAAGCCCTTTTCGTTTGATTCCAGGAATGTCTGTATGAGGCAAATGCTGCATACTTAAAAATGTTGTGTTATTTGAGACTGTTGCTACTAGGTCTGGTCAAAAGTCCAGTAGTCTCAGTCAAGCAACCTTAATGTAGCAGGTACTTAAAGGAAATAAATATGGGTAGAATAAACTCTTCTTGTCCAAAGAACTAGTAGATTAGAGACTTCTGGAGCCCAAACCTGAATTCAATTTCAGTTTGTTTAGGCCTTTTGTGAACTTCTCTACGGTTTGGAGTTTTGAGTCTCTACAGCCTTCTGCAGTGTACAGTTACAGTTCTAGGTGGGTGTCCTTACTATAGAAGGATATAACTCAACCGAGTTGTAAGGAAAAGTATAATTTTAATCTTTGTTTTAAATGTATTGCTTGAGAATTTAATTTCATGTCTTCTCTTCTTCTTTGGGGAAACATATTAGATAATTATATTTCTGGTTCAGATTTTCAAAAATTCCTTCCATTCTAGATGCCCTTGTAAGTGTGGTTAAACCTTAAGATTCTCCCTATACAGAAGTTATCATAAAGCTGACCTTCTACTCATCCTTTTTCTGGTTTTCTATTTGAAGAGAGGATGACCAGAACTGCACATAACACTTAAGATATGGAGGTATCATGGATGCTTTGTACCATGATAATGGAGCTCAGGAAAAACTAACACCTGTCTGGAAAAGATGTATTTTTAATGGTGAGATGAAGTTAATGAGTCCTTCTTGATGAAGATCAAAGGATAGGTGTAGGAAAAAACAGGCTAATAGAAAATGATCCTACTAATTAAGTAATCTTTCCCCAAACTTTAAAATTTCTTTCTTCCATAAGATATATAGGAAACATGAGGAAAAATGTTTAAGAAAACAAGTAGCTCTCTTTGCCTTTTTGAAATTTCCTCAAGCAATCACAGTTGCAAAATGTAAAGGAAATTGCAGTGGTAACTATTTTACTGCAAAATTTTTGTATCTGTGTTAAAGAGTTTTACCTTCTTTTGTGGTTCTAACTAATGCTTTTGGTCAGCATGGTTCTAACACTTTTTTTTTTTTTTAATGGTACAATACTTGTAAGAAACTTTGCTTTTCACTGCTTTCACAGGTAAAGCTTGTGTAATTTAAAATAGCTTTTCATCTTAACTATATAGCCTAATCCTTGTTCATTACATTTGTCCACATTATCCAGGAGAACACTTGTTTTGGTCAGTCAGCTATATTATTTGAAGGTATAATAATTTAGCTTTAGATAAATGAAATAATATTTGAATGTAAAATTATTTGAGACCCATTTTTATCAAAATTATCTGTTGAGTAATAGATCAGCAGCACAGGTCGTGTCTCTTATGAAATTAATCTGCAAAGCCACCTGTGTGACACAGCTAATGATATATTAGTGTGATTCATCATTAGTGATCATCAACAGCTGATGATGTATTAGTATGTTGCTCCAAGGATGGCTCTAACCAGAAAAAATGAACTTCTATAATTAAATTATGGCACCAAAGTCAATTACAAGACCATAGCCTAACCCAGTCAACAGTGGGTAGGAACACCGACATGAAATCAATTTTTCTACAGTTTTTCCTTTTGGTTCCTGGTGGCAGCTTTGCAACTTTTTAAATCAGATCTCATTACCCTTGTGGAAAATTTTATTTGCTCGACTTCCTTCTCCAGTAGCATTTGGCAACACACTATTAAGACCTCCAACACTTAGAAAGGGGAATATTTTTCACATAATGTAAAAAAAAGAAGAAAATCTTCCTGTCAATAACACTGCTACATATTTCTGTGAAAGTGGCAAACTATGCTTCCATACAAAATCTTTACAGTATTACATAAATTAGTAGATACCTTCCTGCTTTGCCAATTTAGAGAGGAGAAAGGTTAGACAGACAAAATATATTGGATGAGTAGACCACTTAGACCCACATAACCATCTTAGGTTTAAGATAAGGTCACAAAATTCAGTTTGGAATGACAGAACTATGACAACATAAAATTATCTTGTCTTCCCCTGATGCAGCAGCTTTCAGCCATTCCACATATCCAGTCTCTGGATACCAGGGAGAAGAGATCAGCACCTCCCTCCTCATTTCACTTTCTCTGGAGCTGTAGAGAGCAATGTAGTCACCCCTCAGCCTCCTTTCTCCCAAACCTTGGCAATCCCAAAGTCTTTAGCCACTCCTCAGAGGACATTCCTGCCAGCCCTTTCACCAGGTTTGGTGCTTTCCCATGGACACGCTTAAGGAGCTTCACATCCCTCTTAAACTGAGGGGCCCAGAACTGAACACAGCACTCCAAGTGAGGCCACACCATGTATTACCATACAGGGGGATAATCCTGTCTCCTGACTGCCCAGTGATGCTGTGTTTGATGTGCCCAAGGTTGTGATTTTCTCTCTCAATGGCCAGGTTCATATTTAATCTGATGCCAACCAGCACCCTCAGATCCCTCCCTTGGGATGCTTCCCATCCGCTCTTGTCCCAACTCATATCTGTGCCTAGCATTATTCCATCCTAGGTGCATAATCCAGAATTTTGACTTCTTAGATTTCATCCTACTGATGATTTCCCAGTGTTCCAATCTATCCATATCCTCTGCAAGGCCTTCTATCCATCACGAGTGTCAACAGCATCTCCCAGTTTGGTATCAGCAGCAAACTTGCTAACAGGGCATTCTACCTGCATGCAGGTGAGTGATAAATGTATTGAGCAGGACTGGCACTAGAACTGAGTGCTGGGAAACACTGTTGGTCTCCAGCTAGATGCTGCCCTATTTGCTACAACACTCTAAGCCCTGCCATTCCCACAGTTCTTCACCCAACGGGCCATGTACTTGTCCATCTCACAGCAGGACAACTTGTAGGACACAGAAGGTTACCTTGAGAAACAGTATCAAAAGTCTTACTCAAATCTTGAAAAACTACATCCACTGCCTTTCCTTCATCTACTAGATGGGTGACCTTATCATAGAAGGATATGATATTAGTTAGGTAGGACATCAGAAGCTTGACTTTGATGATCCTGGTGGGTCCTTTTCAGCTGAGGATATTCTATGATTCAGGGTATTCTATGACTTTCCTTTTGTGAATATGTGTTGACTGTGGATGTTGATTGCATTGTACTTTAAATGCCTTTCAATAGCACTTGAATTATCAGAATGCTTTGTATCTACTCCCTGATGGGTTTTGAACTTCTGTCCTCACCTTGATCTCTTTTTCTTTTTCTTCCAATTTATTACACCTGAATTTACATGGTTCTAACTTCCATGTCACCCTCCTTTGGAGAACTATGAGTTTGACAATATTCTTATCTGAAACACTCTCCTTATAAAATGAGTAGAAAAACGGTCAGAGCAAAAACTTTTTAAAAAGCAAGTGTAACTGATAGTTCACCCAACTTTTAACAAACTACAGCTCCTGGATTTCAGAGCTTCAGTTGTCCACATCATTAGCACAATATCCACCTCACTGTATCTAATAGCCTTTAATGAACTTCACATTTATGAATGTGTCTAAGCTTTGTTTGAACCCCTTTAAGTATATTTTTTTAAATTTTATGTGCTTGAACCCATTTATAATTTTGGCCTTCATGGTATTTTGTGGTACTAAATCTGACAGTTTAAATACATGTTGGGTGAAGAACTACGTCTTTTTCTTCATTTTCATCTTGCTGCTGTTTTAAAGTTCTCCTACCATCACATTGAAGCTGGACTGTATTGTAATCAGGAAGGGATGAGTCAGAGTAGAAGAGTGACTGGTTCCTTTCGTTGTGATTAACAATTGGTTTCGGCAAAGTAAGACATGGGTTTCCCACCTTTATTTTTGGAATTTCTGATATATATATATATTTATATTTATATATATATACATATATATATTTTTTTTTTTCCAAATGAAATAACAAATAATGCTGTAGTATTCCAAAGGGGACGTGTCTACCAATTTCACATACCTGTGGGAGTCAAATGATATTTGACAGTACAAAAACTAAATCACTTTCTCAAATGTAGATAGTCTCCGGAACTGTGAATTCATTTGACTGAATGTGAATGCTTACGGGATAAATATGTACATTTGAACTAGACACCTTCAGTTATTTTTATGTTCAACTGGAAGAAAAGGATTTACTTTTAGAGAAGAATTGGTTTCATCCTAGACATCTATATTTCATAAGATGAATCACATCCTTAAAATGTTAGTTTTCCAAAATCTTAGGCCTCCAGAGAAAGAGCACAAACAAAAGTACTAAAACTTTCTTAAAACCAACCCTATTGTACCTGACAATGAAAGGTCTCAGGTAGAAAACCCCTATCTATAACTCTGATAAATTTTGTGATGAAAAGTGAAAAGTATGGTCAGGATCATGTTGACTGACACAGTATTTTTCCAAAGGCACACACAAAGAAGAATCAAAAAGGTGATACTTGAGTAAAACACTCCCCAGGTTCATGATCTGGTGAATAACTATCCTGTGAAGCTAATAAGCAAGAAGGAGAATGAGTGATTAAATAATCCAGTCTTTCAGGCGGAGAAGATCCTAAGTCAAAAACCAACTACCAAAGACATTTTAATTCTGAATGAAGTGGGCTTGACCTACATGGATCACAGCTGCCAATACAGACTCAAGTCACAGTGAGATGACATTTCATACCATCTGATAACTCTGAATGAGATATATTCCACTTCCCTTTGGTGGAGATCCCTCCCTTTTCCTTTTCTGGCAAAATGAACATGATATGGTGAATTGGAGAAAACAAATGGGAAGGCCATTGAAAACAAAAGAAAGTACAAGTGTTTATGGGAGGGTAAAGATACAACTGAGGGGAAAAACTGAGCAGGCACATGTGTCTGATGTACCTGAATATACTACATTTTTCCTAGAGGGAAATAGATGAGTGTGCTCTGGTACTTTCAATGGAAATGTGGAGGAAAAAAAGGTGGACACACAAGCAAAGGATACATAAAAAGAGAATACATATCCTTTTGTCTTCCCAGAGAGTCCTCTCCTAAGGCAATTCTGTACCTTTTTTTTTTGTGACAAGTGACCTCAAGATGTCAGAAATTTATTCCTTTCTGTCAGGGGAGAAGTGTTCTTCCTTGGACCCTGACATCTGGCCCAGCTGTGTTCCTTGTTTCAGTGTCCCATGTCCCAAAAAGATGAGATGAGGCTTCTTTCTGCTGTTTCAGAGCTTGTTTATTTCTTGTTCTTATCAGAGTTTCAGAGGCACAGACTGTGCTGTGACCTCCAGGAACACGAGGACAGAATGGCAATGGCTACCCAAAGCAGGTAGCTTTTATATCTATTATCAACCAGTTAGAAAACTTTACGTATCTTGTTTTGTTCCCAAAACCAGTGAATATCAACCTTATTGATATGTCTCCTCTACACTAAATTCTATCTACCAATTAACAAACCACAGGAACTCATGTCAGAGAGAAAAAGGAAGAGAAGGAGAAGAGAGAAGAAGATGAACAAGAAGGAGTCGACATCCCAGAATCTCCATGTTGGCTCCATATAATATATATAGCAAAACCTAAAACTACAACTACACACTCTGTGGTACACTAAACAACCATCTCCTCATTTCTTTGGTGTTCTCAGCTCATCCAGAAGTGGGGGTAAATGCTCCCATGAGCTTAGTTCGCAGGCCAAGCCTTTTTTGAGGAGCTCTGAGGGTGAAACAAACACTCAGAGGAGCAGGAAAAGTTCCCAAGCTTTTCCTGACTCCAACACTTTCTTTCTTTCTTCCACAGAGAGATCCAACACTTCCAGATTACGTTAGACACACAGGAAGACATACAGCCTGAAAGGCCCCTGTGGTTAAAAGAGATGCAAGAATCCCTTCCATCCCCTCATCCATTTTGAGCTGTCCAGTGTAATGTCCTAAATCCTGGCATGGTCTTCAGCTTCCAGCTCAGTATGAATCCTATCTAAAAATTCTGACTGAAGCATCTATTTTCTCTGGTAAGATAAGAAGAGGTTTGCTTCTACATTGTGCTTTCTAGATTCTTTATGAGGTGTTCTTTCTGCTTTGATCATGAAAATACTTCTGGTGCATTGCCTTGACAGCATAAATCACAGTTTCAGTTCAAGTAACAGGCGCCTAAGTTTAACATAGTCTCAAAAAAAGGTCAAGATATGTAATTCATACTATGTGTATATCCAAATGCTCTTACAATACTCTGAAACAAAGGAATGGCCTCCATAGTCTCGTCCTGTCTTAGTAAATGAAACAAAATGAAAAGAAGCCTGAAACTTCATTGAGCTAGCCTGGTTTCCTCCAGGCTTTCTAACATATTGAGTCTTCAAAGGAATTTAGAAGGAACAGGCCCACAAAAGAACATCAAAGGCACAAACCTCATGCATTCGGATTTACCTAGCAAGTAATAATTGTTCATCCTCAGAGGGAATAATCCAAGTGATCCATAATTTGAAGTCCACATATGATTATCAAATTAAATTGGAAAATAAAATTCTTTAAAATATGGCTAGAATAGGTAAACTAAACCGAGCAGTATAAACAAGATTATGAATCAAGTTCTAACAAAACAGACATAAACTGACAGGATAAAAATGGAAACTGAAATTACAGTATCTCATCAAAAAAGAGAGGATATTATGAACCTAATTTTTTTTTTCCAAGGGCTGACTGTGAGAGTCCAACAAAAAAAAAAATTGTTATTGATATAAATGTTGGGACATTGAAGAAAAATAGCTTCTTTTCTCATTTCTCTGAAATTATCTTAATTTCTAGTATGATATCCAGAGGGAAAATTCATTCTGTTGAGTCTTTTCCAATATAAACTCTGCTATCAATGCATAATAAATATGCAATAGCATTCATTAGGTTCAAAACTACCAAAACTATACTCATTGTCATGTACGATGAAAAGTGGAGGAGAAATGTCATGCATCAAAGATTTTTCTTGTGAAAACTTATTTCATACACAACTGCCATATGTGAAAAAGTGGGGAAACAAATTTCATAAAGTGGGGAAACAAATTTCATAAACATATTGTCACACTTTGGTAAGTACAGTTCATTCCTAAAATGCTCCATATCACCAAACAGAATAATTGCATCAGTAGGAGAAAAATCTAAATCTAAAGAAAAAATACATGTCCATATTGTAAACTTTGCTTCAGTGCCATGAACACTATATGTTGTTCTAGAAAATCAGTTCTATCTTTCTAGGATAAAAAACAACAAAAAATAAAATATGGTGTCCCAGGATTCCTAAGAGGACAACACTGACATTAGAAAACCTATGGCAGACAGAGCAACCTAAAGCAACAGAGCACACTTTCATAACTCTAGATTATTTTATTCCTCTTAAATTAAGCGTGGCTAGGTCATCAGATCTATAAGAGCAGATTCTGTCTTAGTCCACAAGGTCCTGAATAGCCACGCTGCAAAACAGAGCACTCAAAATTGGAAACTGCTGGAAAGAATACGTGTGGTTAAGCCATGGCAGTATCTGTGGCAACTGAGGTTTAGAGTCTAAAGCATCTCAGCCAGCTGACTTCCACACATGAAGAGATAACAGTGGAAGAATTGAAAGGAAAGGCAGAACTGGGCTTGCTCTGCTGTTCGAGATCTAAAACAGCTTTGTGGGTGTCCAGCAATCCTGCTAGTGCTGTATTGAAAGGCTTCGGTGTGGGTGCTAATCTTTGGGCTAGAAAATCCGACTCAGTGTTTCTTGTATATGTTTCAGCCTCTGTGGCCTCTGCACTGCATAACAACCGTCAAAGAGATATTGGTATTCTTGTCTAAATATTGTGAAACTGGAAACTGTCTTTGTATTGATTCAAAAGGGAAATTTAATCTCCTTTAACACCCTACAGTAAATTCTGTCCGTACTTTATTACTGCATCAGTAGATCAGTTTCATAGTGACAGGGGATGTCTAACATGTAAACTGAAGACATGATACATCAGAAATCTGTGTTTAAATATCACATCATTTCAAGCTAAAGTGCATTCAAATTTATATGTTTATTTATACTTCTCTGTTGAAAAGACATATGAACTGTGCAATGTCAAGGGAAGTAAAGTATGCTCTATATATTTATGTTCTTTCAAAGCACACACTGAAACACATTTTTTAGAGAAAAAAATATAGTCATCCTTAGTATCAGCAGTTACTTTCAATATCCCAAAGTTTAGAAAAGGTTTAAGACATTAATATACAAAACACATTGCCTCCTATAAGGTATTTTAAATGCTCAAATCAATATTTTAAATGTTAAACTATCATTAATAACTCATCAAAATGAGTAGAACTGCAAGTTCCATAAACAACTTTAACTGGTATTCAGTTTTAATAGGTGATTTTTATATTTAAGTAACTGTATGAATATTAGAAAAGGTAGAAAAAAATGTTAAGAGTGGTTATTCTCATATAAATCAGGCATTTGTAAGAATCTGTAAAAAAAAGATTGTTCATCAGTATGAAATTATAGACAGGGATTCTAGGTCATCCAGTTTCAATTGCAGAGTAACTATGGAACATTACCATTCCTTTAAATCCAGCTCGAGTGACATTTGAAGGTAGTTTCAGCTTTTGGCTTCCTATCTCCTATAAATTATGTGTCTGAACATCATTCAAAGTGTTGCAAATGGGCTTTTAAAATTTGTCTCTGCTTCATGTCAAAGTTACATAGGGTCAGACAACCACTAAGTTAAATCTGCTGAGTATATTTGATTGCTAGAGAGCTCTACTAGTCAAGAAATTATACTGCAGTTAAAATCACAGTGTTCTTTAAGTGCTAGGCAGTTAACACTGGCATCAACAGGCAAGGCTTCTTCCAGAAAACTGGAAGCCTAAGTAGAATTTAACTGGAGAGGAAACCCCAAGACAATGCAAGAGATGAGAAGAGTTGACCTCTTCCTTTTTCTTTCACAAGGAAATAGTTGACCTAAATTCTAGTTCAGATACAACTCTTGAACGTGTTAGGACTTGGCCCCAACACCAAACTTCCACTAAGTACTTAATATTTCACATTCACAGCGTTTTTTCAAACATTTTGCAAAGACACTATAATTTAGATAGTTTGCATGACCTCCTAAATTTAAGCAACAAAGTTTCAACCCTGTTTATTTTAGAAAGCACCACAATGTTTCCGGATCTGTTCCGCAATGTCCAGGCAAGCTAGTCAGTCATCTGTCATCTTCAATACTGTGTCTCATACCTTTCAAAAAGAGATGCCAGAAGGAAAGCTGTTCTACATTGATTTTGAATTTTACCTCAAATTCACAGCAGTAAGTAAATCACACAGTTATCTCCAAACATTTCTGTTCATAATGAATTACAATGCTGATAATCATTAAGAAATATTTAATTGCAGTAAATTATCATAATTTATGTGAATTTATGTTCACAAGTCCTCTACTTACACTGGCTTTTACTGTTACCTTGACTGGTGTTAGTTGCTTAGAAAGGTTGAGGTCAGCTCAAATGGAAAGCTTCCAAGAAAAAGCTAGATGGTACAAGAAATAGTACTAGTGATTTAGTAGGCAATATTTTCTCCTCTGATTCAACAC
Organism: Vireo altiloquus; assembly: GCA_013396875.1. NCBI lineage: Eukaryota > Metazoa > Chordata > Aves > Passeriformes > Vireonidae > Vireo > Vireo altiloquus. The sequence continues at coordinate 174,556 of VZRF01008725.1, forward strand.
TGAATCAGTGTCTCTGCTTTTAAGGGGCACTCTGCAGTTATAAGGATGATATTTCAGATGAAAAATTAGTTCTAAGAACTTGACTTCACTATTTCTGGCCAAATAAAGTACAACTGCATATATTTGTCTTGTCTTCCTTGCAAAGTCATCTCATGCAGAGTTACATTTTATTCTATATTTCTTTATATATCTCATTTCAATAAAGTTGGGGAGGTGGGTTTTTGGAGTTTTTTTTTTTTTTGCTTTTCACTTTATGGCCGAAACTACAGAGTATCCACTGGGCACTACAGAGTATCCACAAGGGGCAAAATTACTTTGCCCCTTGAAAGAACTTTCATGTTCTATATCCTTTTCACTGATGACATTTTTCTAATATAATTTTTACTGCCATATGGGTATTGTAAAGCACTGGAACAATGTTCTTAGGGACACTGCAGAATCCCTTTCATTGCAGACTTTACAGAACAACCTAGAGAGACTCTTGTCAGAGACAACAGCAGTGCACCTGATCCTATTTCAGTACAGAGCTGGACTGAATAGTGAGTGGTTTCTCATGTCCCTTCAAGCCCTACATTTGTCTTACTTTCACTCATCAGAGTTGATTAGAACTCATTAAGTAATTTAATTAAAGTTGCCTCCATCCATGAAAAATGTCAGTAATAGTACAAATAATTAAAAAAAAAAAAAATCAAAGTGACTGGCCATCAAGTCTTTCAAATGGTAAAAGCCCAAAATTAAAAAAAAAAGTGGAATTGCATTGGCTTTCAAGCAATTCCATACAGGCATGTCACTGAGTTGATCTTTGACCCAGAAACACTGCTGACTTACAGTACAATATAAACACATTGACCGACATTTTCTTTTCTTCCTGAGCAATAATTGCACTTTCTCTCTGCAGTACTCCCTTAACATTTATCAAAACACCAGAGGAAATATGGAACACAATATCACAGCATCAGTCCTCAGGAATAAAGCTGATGCTGACAACAATAACCACATAACCCACTTAAAATAAAATAGAGTTCAGTACTTATATTTCATTTGCAAATAAACAGCATCAAATAGTTGAGAGCACAAAAAGTGTCTCCCATCAGAAAAGAATGAAAACAATTGTCTTGGGATGACTTTATGATGTTGTATCCCCTATGGCTGCTCTATGCCCAGACATGACTCGTGTGCCTTTCTGTGTCTTTAAAACTGGGTGCAAGAGAAAGAAAAAAGCCAGATGAACTTTTCAAAGCAGTTTTTGCATTCAAGGACATGGAGATAGTTGCTGCTGCAGGGCAGAGGAAAGCACCTTCTGGCTTTTCCCAGCTCTTGGCTCCTTTTCTCCAGAGAGAGGCAGAGAATTAAACTTTCTTTTCCTGGGACTTTGGCTTCTTCTGCTTCTTTTCTTCTGGAACTGTGCAACAGCACCAAAACATCATCCAGGAGGCTCGGAGCGGCCTATGCCAAAAAACCCAGCTCTGAAGAGGAGGGGAGAGACCACATCCACAGAAAGACTCTAAAATCTTCCCAGGTTTCTCCCCACAGTGAGAGATTTTACTATTTAACATTATTATTCTTTTCCCATGTGTTTGTTAAATAAATAGGTTTTTTCCTCTTTTACTTTCCTCCGAGAAAGAAATATTCCAAGGAATATTTCTTTCCCAAACCTGGTGGGGGAGGGGCAGCTGTAACCTGCCTTCCATCAGAGGATGTTCAAATTCGGATGTTCCCCTGAATTTGCCTCAAACCAGACAACAATGTACTAGAACATGAATGGTTATATGTGCACTTTTTCATGTAAGACTGATACATATTTTGCCAAACTAAACACTACCACTTACTTGACCTCTTACTTTAGGCTGTGGAGGTTCATTAACTCATAAATATATTTTATTACTCCAGTGAAAACCATTTGTCTACTAAAAAAATCTGGACAAGGAAATATCTGGGGTAACATCAAAAATGGACTTCAATCAAAATTGTTCTAATAAATTACATGGCAAGTGGCCAAATTCCCAACCAGTGTGGAAGACCTCGGTTTCATGAAAATGAGCTCATCTAACCCGTGGAATTATTTAGAGGACTTTGCCTGATATTTCAACAGGCAGCCAAAGGGATTAAAAAAAAAATACATGGAGGGGACTAAACATATATGATGTATGTATGCTTCCAATATATGAGCTGACTCTGCCTGGATAATAAGTTCTCCTCCACAACTGAACAGGGGAGAAAATTATGNATAACAGGTTCCCACCAAAGCCACTCTCCTCCACAACTGAACAGGGGAGAAAATTATGATTAAAGGCTCATAGGTCAAGATAAGAGCAGGGAGAATTACCAGTTACCATTGCAGCCAAAACTCAACTTGGGGGAAATAACTGAATATTTTACCAACCAAATCAGAGTAGAACAGTGAGAAATAAATCTTAAAATATCTGTTATACTCCCATAAACAGTGAAAGACTCTATGTTTCAGCTGAACTTTCCTTTTTCTTCTTTTTTTTTTTTTTGTCTTCAAAGGATATTCTGCAGAAATACTTTATATCCAGAAAATGAATAGGGAAAACAAACACCTGAATTTTTTGTGGAAATTAGTAAGGTAGTAACACAAATTGACTTCAACCTTAATATCCAATAAAAATTAATTCATACAGTTCTATACACCGGAAAGTCATATTGCATATATAAACTAAGCAATACTTTCTAAATTATCCTGGGTTTTTTGTTATTTTTGTTGCTTTTTTTTTTAAGAGTAGAACACAAAAGACTGCTTATGACTAGAAATGAGAGACAGATGAAGTTAATTGAATGCATTTCCTATCTGAAATTATTCACTGAGCTATACAGATATCAAGACTTCTAGCAACTGCCAAAAAATAAGGGTAGGATAAATCTGCCCTGGTTTCTAGTCGCCCACTAGGCATGCATGCTTGAGCTAATCACTGCAGGCTCTTTCATTGTCTGTGGAGAATGATCAGTATCTACAGAGACCTATCTTCCCCCCTCAGGCATTTAAAAGAGGCCAATGAGTCATCCTTAGATTGTTTCAACTGTTTGTCTAAAAAGGGATAACCAGCTGAGGTAGAGACCTGTAAGCTTTATGTACCTCAACCTAAGGCAGAAAAATGATAGAACAAGTTGAGAGGTAAGGAAAGAAGCCTATCTTCATAGCCATAAAGATGGTTGAGATTTGGTGTGTTCTAAAACAGCCTACACGGCCCCTGCCAGAAGGAAAAGGCCTGTTCATCATTTCCTACCTGGTTACAGTTCCCCTTGGGCTATAATCTGTCAAATGGATTTGCAGACACTGTGACCCAAATAAAATATATCTAAAAATGTCACAATTTTATTTTTTAGGCAGAAATTCAAGTCAAATTGTATTCAATATATTCTTCACTTTAATTGCATCTTTCAGCTTTCATTATATGCCAAATCCTGCAGCTCTTATTTAGTCCATATCCAGATATTTTCTTTTGAAGTCAAAAATTTGGCAAAATGTGCAGAGCCTGAAGAGATGTGATGAATACTCCCAGATATTTTTAAAAATGAAGATGCCAACGGGATTTGTGCTCTCTCACTATTTCAAAGGGACCATCAGTAAGAGCTGTAAAAATCTTGGTTCCCTTAAAACATTCGACTTTCTGCTGAAAGCCAATTGACCTGTTTGTGAAAAACCCAGGAATGCAATCCTATTCCTATTTTCTTGTCACAGTGGCCTTCTCAGAAGTTGTATTTGAATCTTTATGTTTCTGATTCAAGTTACTGCAAAGTGAATTCTGGAATTCCTCTGAATATCTTTACTACTGCTGTGACCTTGGAAGAACTGTCATATATATCACCTAGTTTTACTTTTCATTTTATCCAAGTTACAATTTTTAATATTCTGGCAGCAATAGATGTTTATATTCCAGAGAAATGTCTACAACTGCAAGAGAGTTAAAAGTTTTCATAAGTTTTAAGGAAAAATTGGGAGAAAAAAAAAAAAGATATTCTTTAATTCACTTTAGGATTTTCTCCAGAACCTTCTAGCCAAAAGAAAGATACTGAGTCACCTTCAGTATCAGCCTGGAAAACTGAAGTTTGTCTTGGTGGTTTACATGTACCTGGAATACTGCCTATTTGTCCTTGAGAAATGTTTGACTTCTTTTATTGAGCTTTCAGAAACATTAAATCTTATGGTGCTATAAGATTTCTATCGTTACTTTGACTGTGTAATTTATTCCATCTAATCAGTAAACCACAAATGTTCTTCACTTTTACATCCTTTTTTTGATCATGCTCTAACACCTCAGCATTACTTTAAAAATAAAATTAAAAAAAAATCATCTTCATCTCAGCCCTTGTTTCTAAACCCTCTTTCTCAAATGTTCTGCATGCTGCTTTCTTTGCCATCTGCTTGGCTTCTTCACAGTCTGAAAGAAGTTCATCCATATTTTAGCCACTTCTGATAGCTAAAGCTTAGTTGTTGACTGTGCTCCAGGTCACTCACAAACCTTATTTCCCTATTTTATTTTTTTCTGATCATGACAAAAGAAATTTCTCTGATCTAGAGGTGGCAATACAAAGGCAGGGATCCTGTAACAGTCAAAAGAATAGTTTCACAGCCTTTGTTAACTTATGAATAAGCAATATAGCAGAGCTGGCTTAACTTTAGCATTTAATAAATAGTGATGGTTTTTTACGGCTTTTAGTGATTGTTTTTTCTATATGAACTACATTGAATTGGCTGATGAAGCATTTTGTAACCCAAATCTTGTCTGCTTTTTCAGTTAATAAAACTACAATGGAAGATACTGCTTTTTCTGGCTCATTCTGCCTTTGACATTCATTAATGTCTTTGAAAAATGAGTTTTCTTGATTTTTCACAGAACTATTTTGATAATGTTCTAGAAAGTAAAGTAAGCAAAAAAAACCCTTTAAAAATGTTTACATCTCTCAGATAATTTATTCAATTTACTTACCTGTATCCTACCTCTTTACCAGTCTGGCTTCTTTGGCTGCAGGAAAAAAAAATGTTACATTAAATAATACTTATCAGCTTATTTAAATAATGATATTTAAATAATGAAATTGAAATGAAGATTTCAAAAGCTCTAAAACATGAAACATGATGCAGCAGGTTGTTGCCACTGGACAATAAAAATTTGCGGGGCTCCATATTATAAGCCAAGATCCAAGGTGGATACAGGTGATGTTCATTATTTCACTAATATTCCACTAAATTACTCAGAAAATTGTTGGATAGTAAATGTTTTGCCAGTATGTCAGGCACTGTATTTGCAATCATCTTAAGATATTTTGAGAAAAGGAGGTAGGAGATTTATGGAATTCTGTTAGACGTTTGTAATTTTCTTCAAGGTTGTTATAAAATGATGAAAATAATTAAAGGAAAGCTATCTAACCAAGTCATCATCCCATTTTTAGTAATGTGGCTCAAGAGACACAGTTCAGTAGTTGAGGTCTAAACTCTTTGCAGAAGAATTTTAGAAAATAGTATCAGACATCGTTATTTAATTTAGTTAAGCTAAATTTATTGTTTTCATTTAAACCACTACAAGTAGTATAAGGAAATTTTTCCTTTAATTATAATGGCATTTGTAATTTTCTTTGTGCAAAGTGCACTGCGCTGACATGGTATTTAAAAGCCACAAATATTTTGAATACTGCTAAATTAAATTATCTGACAATCTGGATTAATTATTATTTGTTTGATATGTATGCTCTGTAGAAAGAATTAAATTTGAGCTCTTGTCAACACACACTATCTGGGTTCCTACCTGATCAAATACAGCTACAGTAGGAATACACCACACTGATTTTATTGCTTGATTTATTGTTAACTATTTTTGGTCAATGGGATTATTTTAACACAATACAGCCCAAGATGATTGATTTAAAAACACTTAGTACAGTATGTTATTGCGAGTAGATCTTCTTGTGTAGATTTCAATGCAATGAGCAGTTTTATTATCCGCAATACAACAGCCAATGACACAACCCCTTCTGCTATACCTACACTGTGGTAATACACACAGCAGTTCATTTACCTCTATGTCTGCTCTATTATGACATAACTACCTGTGGTTAGAACTAATTGAATGCTCAAAACATTTAATTTATACATAGAATAAAATGAGGTAAGAGTGCTTTGTCTGCTATTGTCATTCATCTGAACCAACTTTTTTTTGCCATTATCTGTTACCTTACCCTATGATTCACTCGGCACAACAGTTCATTTTTTTGGCATGTTTTCATTATCAAAACTGTGTTTGGGTTATGTATATGCATATTGTCAATAAAATGAAAAGCAGTTCATGAACAATAGCATTGCATAGAAAACTAGATGTTCTGTTGAATTCACAAGTAATCTCAATTCTGAGCATCTGTCAAGATTAGTCTTTGAAAACACATCATGTTGTCTCTTGTGCACTTATAGTATAATAACTTGCCATAAAGTAAAACCTGCAGCTCAGAAACGTAACTGGTCTGTGTATAACTCACTTAGATTACACTGATGTTATTTTCAAGAGTGCCTGGTCTGATCCAAAGCTAGATTCATTACTCAGACTCTGGTTTTCTTGAAACACATAGATGGTAATAGGTAATGATTTTGGGGAAATAAAATTGTTTCCTCAGTGTAAATACATGCACTTCCAGTAAATTACATTTAAGTTTAAATAATGTTACTTCACCCTTGAAGGAAACTGTTCAAGCATAACTTATTCATCTCAAGACGATCACAAGTATTTTAATGTAGGTATGTCTTAAAAGAGTAGAGTAAGACACAGAAAGTGAAGTCGCCTCCAGGAAAACTACAAGGTCCTTTCATCTGGGCAAACCCATGGGATAGGTTAATCTGTGCGTACCCAGCTGAAATGAATAGAAAAACTGAGAATAAAAAAATTGATGAGACTGAGGGCTTGCAGTTCATCAGTCACCATCACTTAAATGTATGCAAGATACAGGTAAAGCACTTGCTGGATAGTCCATTCAAGTAAGAATCATGCACGGGTCTCATTGAGTCAGAACTGGTGCTAAATAGGTTAAATATGTTTTGGCATAACAAGACAAAAAAAAAGAGAGAAAAATTGCTATCTGCAGTTACACAAATATAAGAAATTCCACTACAAAGATATATAACTATTAGGTGACTGAAGAAAACCTTAAGCTGGTCAAATGGTCCATGATGGAAGGCTATGGCAAGACAAAAGACTTATAATAGAATCACAGAATTGTTTGGATGAGAAGAAATCTGTGAAGATCATCTAATCCAACCCCCCTGACATGGGCAGGGACATCTTTTACTAGACCAGGTTATTCAGGTTATTCAAAGCCTCATCCTACCTCAACTTGAACACTTCCAGAGATGGAGCATACACAACTTCTCTGGTCTCACTACTACACTTGTAGTGTCTCACTACTCTTCTCATTAAAATTTTCTTCCTTATGTCAAATTTAAATCTACACTTCTCAGTTTAAAACTGTTGCCCTTCATTCTATCACTACAGACCCCGGTAAAAAGTATTTATCCGTCTGTCATATAAGCCTGCAAAGTGTCTTCTGTTATCCAGGCTGACAGCCCCACTCAATTTCTCCCACAAAGACTGGTAATTGCTCTTAAATACTATGGTATACATCAAATTTTAAGAAAGATAGACACAATTTCTTACTTGAGCGTTGATACAAGTTTTTTAAACCCCTGTTAGGAAGGTAACAATTTTTACATAGGAACCCGTGTGAGGGAAGCCAGTCACACCAGTCACTAGTGCCAGCTTGTGGCAGATGACACAATCTTTGTCTGGTTCTTCGGGAAAGAACATTGTCCTCACACCAGGGAATCTGGCAACTTAGTGGTGAAGTTTACAGCACAGTGACTGCCCTTTTCACTGAACTTTTAACCCTGAGAGTAGATAAGGCAATGAGATCCAAGTAAAGCCAGGAACCTGCTGTGATGGGTCACAATAGGCAGTAACAGCCATTCACTGAGTAGAAAGAAGGAAAAAACAAATGATGACTTGCAAAATACTTTTTGCCAAATGAGTCCCAGATGAATAAATAAAGCTGTGTCCCAATTTAAGTGCATGTACTTTGGCAGAACAGTGAACCAGTAGAAACTACAGTCATCTCACTTCACAATCTTTTACTCAGCCTCATTTCAAAGGGATATTTTCTCCAAATACAAATAGAATGTATTTTCACACTAATTTTCTTTCACACTTTGTAGCATGTAGCACCTGTCCAGGATTTTAAAGCTCATGCTATTTATAATTTTTTCTGCTAGAAAATTATAGTCAATAAAACATACTTTTATTTTTTGTTAGCTGACTGGGCATTTGAACATTTCTTTACAATCAGTAAAATGGAAAATAGAGCTCAGATTCACCAGCAATAACTGTATTCAACAAATGCCAAAGAAGGCATGAGTTTGTAGAACAAACGGGGAAGGGGAAGGGGAAGGGGAAGGG
>VZRF01008725.1:183062-220093 GCA_013396875.1 Vireo altiloquus
AGGGGAAGGGGAAGGGGAGGGAAACTGCAATAATTAATATAATCTTTGTTTCCTGTGCATCAAATTCAAAATCAGTGGGTAACTAGTATTAAAGAATACAATTTTTTCTCCCTGCATTTACTTTCTCCTTATCCAAAGTCAAATAAAACTTTTCAAAACAATAAAGAAATTTTAGTTGTATCTGCAATAGTGTGTTGACTAGATATTTGACCCCATGTGGACAGTTTTATTAATCATAGTAGCAAGGAACAATATCACTGAGCTATTTAAAATTTTAATAAATTTCCCTGGAATTTATATACATTTGATTGATAGAAATTCAACAAATCATGGCAGGAGTTACTGATGAAATCTCAAATAGGTTTTATTATCACAGACCCTTTTAGCTGCTTTTCTTGCATGCAAGGTAAGAAGATTATTGTAGTGAATACGGGAAATGTTGTAAAGCTGTCGATCACAAATTCTGCCCTAAACTACATATTAGAGGGGTTGACAGAAACCACGTATTCTGCTGAGATTCTGGTAGAATTGCTGCTGTTACTCTCTTGTTCTGATCACAGTTCCACTCAACACTATCCACATTGCTCCATGACATAATTACAATCAAGAAAGACCTCAGGTCTTAAGATCCAGCATCTATTTTATGTAGCATCTAAATTACTCCAAAAGATGTCTCAGTATATGGTTCACAGCATATGCACAGAATGACCTAAAAGCCACTGAAATACTGAGGTAAATAACATTTTATAGTATATTTCATCCATTATGACCAGTATTGAAGTGTTTTAAGCAACTTCTTATCAGTAAGTATTACCCCTGTTTTGAATAGCTCCATTTGTGTAATAGTTTTCCCATCTACAGGTTAAATACAGATGAACAAAAGACTTCAATATATAAAAACTTTGACATACTAACTTACCTGAAGTGAGAGTTTCATTAAATACAAGAAAATAATAAACAAACTAAAATACATGAAGCTTACTAAAACACACACAAAAAAAAAACCAAAAACCCAAGAAGAAACTTTGCTTTTCTATTCAGACTACATAAGTGACAGACAGTTCTTTCTCTGCTAAATTTCGACAAAAAAAAAAAAGAATTTACAAGTATGTAATACCTTCATACCTTCATATTGATCCTCTGAGGTCAATTCAGTACATGGTAAAGTACTCTCCTCTAGTTTTCATTTTTACTAGAAAGATTACTTCAAACATGGTTTGGGGTTGTTTTTTAATGAGGGAGGAAATGTCTGAATTTTGTCCATGGAGCTGAAATTTTATCAAGGCTTTAGTTATGTCAAAGGATTTAAATATTCACACAGTGCAGAAGAAATATATGCTATTTATCTTTAGTGCCTTTCTTTTTATAATATTTAGGGGAACGTGACTAAATACATATTCAAAGGTTGAAACTATAAAAGTAAAGTGAGAAAGACAGCAAGGTTTGGAAAGTATGTGGAAAACAAGTAACTATTATACCAAGGTAAACAGCTAACTCACAATAAGCTGTGAAAATTAAAAAGCTTTGATAAAGATTATTCCAATGAACCAACCCATGATTCCATGAAGAATTTAAAACGTCATTTTGGGCCCTTCTAACAACCTTTTTCCATTGGATATAGTGAACTGACAGCTTCACTCTCTCCACACATTCTCTTCACACACATTTAAAAAAACACCTTGGAATAATTCCCCCCCAAAGTCATAAGAAGAACATCCTTCCTGTTTCAATGTGAAAATAGTTAATTATATATTCAGTATTTAAAGACTCTTTTACATTAGTTGAATTCCTACAGCCATGCAACTTTCTGTGCAAGTAGCTAAAAGATTTATGTAATGTTGCATATAGAAGATTTCTTCAGCTAATTACATTCCTAATATCACTTGGATGAGGAGCAGAGGAAAGATGAGAAGGTGAGAAAAAGGAAAGTTTTCCCTACAGTAGACCTGACTTTACTGGAAAAAAGTTTCAAAGCTGTTTTTAAATCTGTATCTACAGAAGTACGTTTCTCTAGAGTTTCCAAACCTTTATGTTGAAATGGGTTGTTAGGCAGCGCCTGAATATCATTATTCTGGAATAGCATTAGCTATCCCAGACTAAACAACTTTCCTATATCAAAATGATCCTTTTTAATGAAAACTGTGGATATTTTTACCTACTTTTTTTAGCAGTTATATCGTATCTCGGTGTAATCAGCCTTGATGTAAATCTAGTCTACCTCTCAAAGGACAATGTTACGCTGAATAAAAAATTGCATAGACTCTAGTTTCCCATACACAGTTTTAAAAATAATGGTAAAGAAAATTATACAGAACTGTGCTGTTCAGGCAGACTTCTAATGAATCCAGGTGATTGATAGGATTTTCTACAAACAAACAGCCACATAGAAGCTGTAAAACGGAAAGGAGGATGCATAGAATAGCATTATGCTAATCCCAAGAAACTAATTCCAGTGATGTACTACAACAGCCGCTGTGTACGTTCCATTCACCCAAAACAAGAAAATATACTGCAGAGACCACTCAGAAGTTTAGTGCTACCTTGCTGTGCTTTACCGCAAATCAATGTAATATGCATTTCTAGTGCCAATATTAGGATTTTGTTGGCAGGTGAATAGGTTTGCTGTGGTTGTGGTTTAACCCCAGCCAGAAACTCGGCCCCGTGCAGCTACTCACTCACCTCTCCATGGTGGGATGGGGGAGAGAATCAGAAGGGTAAAAGTCAGAAAACTTGTGGGTTGAGATAAAGACAGTTTAATAGGGAGAGCAAAAGCAAGCAAAGCAAAACAAGGAATTAATTCACCACTTCCCATGGGCAAGATCTCCAGGAGAGCAGGGCCCCATCGTGTGTAGCAATGACTTGGGAATAAAAAATGCCATCACTCTCCTTCCTACCTTCCTCTTCTTCCCCCAGCTTTGCACGCTGAGCATGGCACCATGTAGTCTGGAATATCCCTTGGGTCACTTGGGGTCTGTCTGTCTCTCCTGGCTGCGTCCCCTGTCAGCCTATTTGCTGGTTGCGTGGAGCGAGGAGCAGGAAAGGCATTGGCTCTGGGTAAGCACTGCTCAGCAATACCTAAGACATCCCTCTATCATCAACACTGTTTTCAGCACAAATACAAAACTGAGTCCCATACCAGGTACTCTGAAGAAAATTAACTTTATCCCAGCCAAAACTAGTACATCCAGTTTGCAAAAGAGATGGACAACCAGTTTTTCCTAATTCATGGGGGGTAATACGGCACATTACTTTTTTCATCTAAAATTTCTAATCCTAGTGGCATTTTTTTACAGCATGATTATACAAAACAATCCATGACTGCATTTTCTGTGTGAGCACAATGTCCTTCACTCTCCTCTATTTGTCTTTCCCAGAATATTACTTTTCTTCTCACTTCCCTTCCATCCACCAGACATTACTGAAAACTTTTGAGCTTTAGAAAATTGCTACATTCTAATTTCAAAACTTATCAAAAAAGGGATAGACACAGCCTTTGCTTTGCAAAAAGCTTCAGAATATGTGTAATTTTTGTAAATCTCCATTACATATACAATTTGATTAGAATGCACATGCTGATCTTAAACACATCTATAATGCTCCAACAATTATGTGGGTTTTAGTGTTATAGTATAATAACATATGTTTTTTAAATTGGTTAGACGTTTTAACTATCACTCTCTGCTCTTCTCTAACAGTACTTGTTGTGGAGATGCTTGATTGACACAACCAGTAGTGACATATGACAGCAGAGAAAGTGGGCCTGGAGGAGTGGGGGAACAAACAACAGCTACTTGTCAAAATTACATGATCAAAGTAGCCAGAGATTTCAGCAACTTCTGTTAAAAGAAAATAAACAGAAAAGAAAAAGTGCAGACACACAGAGGTCTTAAGTTAGAATTTGCATATGCAAAATGTAACAGAGGAAAAAATTGTTTTTAATGTCTTGTTTCTCTAAAGTCCTATGTGATAGAAAAAATTCCTTATGAGATACTTACCTATATAGTTTATGCAATTATGAAACTGAGTATCTTAATTATTAATGAGCCCTTATTCCCCCACATCTGTGAAACATCTGTCTCCTTTTATGTTATCAGTGATTAATACAAAAAAACCAAGCAATTCTTCAGATAATATTATTTTGTCAATATCATATAAAACACCAATAAAGTCTTTTGGGTTTTATTAGTAGCAATAAAACACTATGTGATGGAGAGTTTGTAAGACGGATTTTAAAAAAATTAAAAACATGACATAGTTTTTAAGCCTTGAAAACCTGTCAGATTAGAAAGCACAGAAACTATGAGCACATCTGAATGGATACAATTAGAGAAACAAGTAACAAGTATAGTCCAAGAGATTATTCCCCAGAAGTGGCCATGTGACAAATAATGCTAATTACATATTAACAGGTTTTAATAATTAAATGGACTTCTAGCATCAACTGACCTTGCATGCAACGCAGTTTATAGAGATTCTTATTCTCTCTGTCACATTGGGCTTCCTCACATTCGATCGAAAGTCTTCAAGGATGAAGAGGATGCACCCCAAGATACTACAATAATTAACTGCAGTATGTGTTCAGCTTACAAGAAGTGATCTGCTTTCATATTTTACCAAAATCTTTATTAAATTAAATCCTTTCTTTAGGTGACTTAAAAAGGTGCATTAGGTTATTTCCTGATATCTCTTTAATAATATAAATCAGATTCAGAGCCTAAAACAAAGATGCTGTTTATCGAGGTTATTTATAAGAGCATGTAAGGACAGGACAGGGGACAATGGATTCAAACTGAAAGAGGGGAGGTTTAGATTAGACATTAGGAAGAAATTCTTTACTGTGAGGGTGGTGAGACACTGGAACAGGTTGCCCAGAGAAGCTGTGGATGCTCCATCCCTGGAAGTGTTCAAAGCCATGCTGGATGGAGCTCTGAGTAACTCTGGTCTAATGAAAGGTGTCCCTGCCCATGGCAAAGAGGTTGGAACTAGATAATCTTTAAGGTCCCTTCAATCCCAAGCCTTCTATGATTCTGTGATTCTCAAATCTCCCCGTAAGACACATTTTTCAGCTTCTGAAATACTCTGAAACTGCCCCTCCAGAAAGGGAGGGCTTAACTTATGACTACTATTTTCATTGCTTGTACATGAACTGACAGTCTGACATACTTTTACACCCGAGAAAAGCAGGGTCTCTAAAGGTCCAGTTTACCTGATCATTTTAAGACTTATGTTTTGCTATAAATGTTTCTAATTGAAATTTTATTTCTATTAGATTTCTGCTTAGATTTATTTAAAGTTAGTAAAATCAGTCTTGAAATGCATTTAACTTGGTTCAGACAACATGAATGACCAACAACTTGTAAACAATTCTTAACTGGGGTTTTATCTATATAAATGGCAAAATTGTTACTGCTATGGCTCTGCAGTCTTAGCAAAGAGCACAGTTGTCTGTCTCAAACATTGTCAAGGCCACAGGAGGAACTTCCCTTTCTAACTCCAGGCCTGGCAGAGGTGAGGGTGAAAAACCTACACCAAAATTCTCGTTGCATTTAAGTACCACAACAGCACTAAATTACTCAATCTTAATAAGGTTATTCAGAAACATGCAATTCAGGGCAACTGAGCTTTTCAGGATACTTTTGGGTTAGTTGGTGTCTACATTTAATTTAATTTCCTTTTGGTTTTTGGTGGGTTTTTTGGGGTTTTTTTGGTTGGTTGTTTTGGTTTTTGTTTGTTTGGTTTTTTTTGTTTGGCTTGTTGGTTTGTTGTTTTTTTTTTTTCTGCGACATCTTAAAGGGTACATCCATCCACTTCCCAAAAGATTTTGAGAACTAGAACAGTAATAGCCCAAAACTATTCATGACCTTCCTTTAAACTCATATAATGGTAACAAGAAAGCAATTACATGTCAAGCAAACTCTATTTCAAATTACACAAAGTATGGATAGTCAAAATGGCTTAATAATTTCTAGTTTCTAATTTCTTGTATTAAACTTAACTGTATTGGCAAAATATTCCTATCAAAACACTTATGCTAATGAAAAAAATTAGTTCCAAGCCTTTAATTTTTATAGTAGAATTGCTAAATGACAAAAAAAAAAAAAAAAGTGGAATTCACATGTAAGTCAGTTAAAGCATGAAGGACTCAATGTTCCTAAATTAGAGAATGATAGCTATAATACCTTTCATTTTTATAGCATCTTTCATCTTGGAATATCAAGAGGTGTAATAAATATTACTGATTCCTTCAAAACATTACTGATTCCTTCATGCAGTAACCTTGCAGATATGAAGTCACTATATTTACACTAAAGGTATCAAAAATCTTGGCATGGAGGTGAAATGAATGAATCCACTAAGTAAATGAAGTTCTCCTGGTTTTGTTAAGAGTACTTCTTACTATTGAAGAACTTAGGAAACATGAAGGAATTTCTCAAAGGGTTATTGATGTGATTAGGGCCATTGCCACATGTAATACTGAGAACAGACTTTAAACACAGGTTTAATTTTCAAGAGTCATCTGCAGAATGATTGCTTTATACACAGGAAAGAAATATTCTACACACTTAAGGCTAGTTAAACATTTGGTCCCAGGAAATTCTGTTAAATTCAGTTGACTACAAAAACATTTATGATCTATTGCAGATATCAAAATCTGAATAGATTCAATTTAAAAGATGACATAACTCTACCCTCGCATTGGGTTTGCCATGTATTATTTCACTTTTCGTCCTTTTCCATTTGCAAGCACACTGTTAGCAACTTTCATGTATTTACATGCAGCAGAACAATATCAAATTCACTTGCAACTCTTAAATGTCATCAGTGATTCTTTTGCAAGGAACAAAAGGGTAATTTGCATAAAGGGTAATATCTCCCTTGATGTTGCTTTATGACATGTCATGACCTAACTGAAAACCATAATTATCTTTAGAGAATAACTGTAATCTTTTGATTAATAGGCTTTCATGAGTCAGAACTGCCTAAAGTTTGGATGCAAATTTAGATCTCTTTCTCATAAAAATAAATCATTGATACTTCTACTGAGCCCAAAGGATCGAAATTAGTTTAAATTTGGCATACTAGATATCAGAATAGAAATAATCTTTCTTGAAATTTATAAATGGCCTTCTCTCATTGTTTTTCTTTGAAAAGGAAGTAAAATCTTGCAAGAAAAGAAGTTGCCTATTATCACTTGATTGCAGAAACAACTCAAGCTTGCAAATTAGAGTATGAATGTTATCAACAGATCTAAAGAATGGGTTGCATATTGTTTCTTTGATTGGTGAAGTTATATACCAGGAGGACTTCTGGTTTTGTTTTGGCTTTTTTTGTCAGGAAAAGAAATAAATGCAGTCAGTGCATTCTGTACTTCATCCCTTGGCATGCAACCTCACTACCTGAAGTGAAAAAAAAAGGTTAATGTTTCCAGAAATCTTGAATTACTGTCACTCCACACTCTTCTCATTCTCCTAGAAATGGGGAACTTAATCAAAGCTCTAATGACAATTTCCAGACATGGTAATAAAAGCAGTCTGAGTCATAGTGGAGATGTGTTGTCTTCCACTCCATCCATTCTGCACAGCTTTCCTCCTCAAAATCCCCTGCTATAATCAGGGAAATAGACAGCCAGTTGTTAAGGAACAGTGCAGGCATCTATTAATTATATTCTTTTTTCCGTGGCTGCACTTGGAATTCTACTAATAGGTTAAGAAATTCTTATAATGCACACAGCTTCTGTGTTCACAAAATACAAATAGCACTCATGAACAGCAATGAAAATAGTTTATTACACTTAGAAATATAACAAAATATAAATAATAATATATTGCATCACTTTTTTCCAATTTGTTATTTCAGATTGAAAAAGTCTGTGGAATCAAGTCCTGAGTCATTAAAGAACAACCTTCTTCTAAAACACATCCTTTTCCGTATTTCTTCTCAGCTAGGTGTTAATCTTTTTTCAGCATTTTTTGGAGCTGAGTTAATCTGTAGTTCAATGGCATATAAGTCTCCTTCCTACCTTCCTCCAGTTGTGTCTTCTGATCTTAAAAGTAGTGGTGCTTTATCTAGTTAAAATTATGCCGTGGTATTAGTAACATGCAGTTACAACTGACCCACGAAATTGCACACACACACAAATTTCACCCCAGAAACAATATTCAAAGTCTGTAGTGCTTTGTCATATGATATGTGCAAGAGTGACCTCAAACTTCTCTTTTGCCCAGTAGTCTTCAGCTTGTTTTCAAGGAAATACCATGCTTTCTTTTCTGCTTCATAGTAAAGACCAGATATTTTTGGCGATTCAGTTTCCTAAAATGCAGGAGTTAGAAGAAAATTTATGTGTTTTGACTTTTGAAAATTAAAGGATAAATTATATCAAATGCAAATTAAAGTGAAATCTTTAACATGTTCATTAATATTGTTTTCATTCTGCTTTTGTTATTGGCTTTTCTTACTTTTTCTGACTTGATGGAGAGTGCTGAAAAATTACAAAACACAGAAAAATTGAAAATAGTAAAATATAGACTATTATTATAAAGTATTTTTCTCACTTTTTATGTCTACTTTAGTCTGATGACATCTCTTTCCTAATGAGATGCATAATTCTGAGCAGTGAATGCATGGGACAACTACTCATATTTTAAGGTCCAAATTCCATATTCCTTAATGCTGGCTTAAAACTTGCTTTCATGAACATCCTGACAATAAGCTTATTCAATGAAATATTTACAGACATCTAGCACAAAGGGGATGCAAACTCAGCTTAAGCATACTTCCATCTCTTATTTAGGCAAGTACATAAAGACAGTTTTCGAGGTATTAAGCAAGCTGTACAAGTCATTGACCTATATAATTCACAGAACGGTAGCAGACTTCTGTCAGTGGCAGATAGACTTGTTAAACAGTCCATCTCATCCTCAGAAAGTATATCAGTCTCAGAGTACAGTAGGAGTATCTGACAACAACCCTGTCATGCTAATTGCTGGACCAAATTTTATGTTAGCTTTATGTGGAGATAAATTATTCAGAGTAAATAACTTGGATCACCATGAGCTGGCAATTTAGAGTGCTTTAGGGAAGATATTTACTGAAATTAATTTATGCTTTAAGAATATGAACGGTCAATCAGAAAAATGTGTACAATATAAACCATCCTAAAATATTCATTTTTATTTTTGGGTACCACTTATGCATAAATTTTCATTTTATATTTGTGTGTAAGAAAGGAGTCATCCAGAATCTGCCTGTAATACAATCCCTAAAGGAATATAATTTAAAAAGACAATGTTGATATTTCATTTAAGCAATTTTCTCCTTATCTTTTTACACCACATAGGTACCTTAACAGTTAGACTGCCATAGGATATTTTTGATATTTCTGGGACTCTACTATGTCAATATATAAAATCTAAATAATTAATTGATTAAAGAAACCAGACACTACTTTCTTTTAGACAAGTACTTGAATGAGAGAATATAATCAAGTTATTGGTAATACAGACCAAGCAGACCAACTATAAAAAATTGTGATCCAAATATTCTCATTTATAGAAAATAATCTCCATTATTTATATATTTGTAATGATAAACTAAGAAAGTTTTAAACCAAAATATTAAAATAGATCTTCATACAGTACAATTTTTATATAAAGCTCAGTTAGATTTTCTGTAGTTCACATTGCCTACTGCATCACTTGGAACAATTAGCTTTCACATTCTGAGTAAGAATACAATGTGGTGAAACCTTTCTCAGAAGGCAGATTCCATGATTCACCTCAGCCCTCAAAATTCAAGCACTCAGTCTGACTTGTAACATCCCCTCCTCAGGAACATCTGATAGCTGGAAAAAAAGAGATAAAGACTTCTCGGAAGTAAGTACAGAGCAATCACTCTGCCATTAAGAACACAAATGATGGACATTGTTAATATCATATCTGAGAGCTTCCTGTTGGAAATACTGTAAGTCTTGCCTTTTTTCTCCTTTAGAACATTATCTTCCCACGGATTGATTCTTGATACTGAAGGACCTCAGTTTACTTTCTATTTCCCTCACCATAAAGATTTAATTCATCTTTCTGTTGCTCTCCTTTTAAGTAGCACCAACTTTTGCCTCTGAGAGAGCCTTAGTAAACTGGTAGAATTTTAGATAATTTTACTGTAAGAAATAAATACAACAAAGCCTCCTTATAAGATTTAAGGAATGCAATTTTTCTTTTTCCATCCTCTTCTCTCTGATGTATCTGGCTAATATTTTAATTGCATATCTTAATTAGTACATCCTTGGCTTCAGCCTGCTTGGCTCTGAAACAACTTTCTAAAAGTACATTGTTAGAAAAATGAACATGATTTTGAAGAAACAGTTAATGTGCAGCTTTCTTTGTTTTTAATTTAATTTATGTAGTTGGCATTATGCTGTAACTGTCATCTGATGGCCACAAATGTGGTAAGCAGAATGGGATCCAGTTAAAACCCTGCCTAATTCTGTAGGTACTTGGAAAACAGGCACAGATATAAATGTGCTACATGCCCAGAGCTGTGCACCTGGTTATGACTAGCATTGTCAAGGCTCTCTTTTGCTTATGACTGCTTTACACAAATTAGTTTGTAGTCTGTCTACATCTTGACAAGTTTTTGAACCAGTTTTTGACCACCCCTAATCCACGCTGTAAGAGCTAATTATGCTCAGAGCACCAGTCACATAAATTTTTCTTTAAAATCTCTGGTGGGATAACACCTGGTAATACACAGGGGAAGTGATAGGTATGTAGTTAAATTTTGTGCTCAATTTTGCATAACCGATTAGTGATTAGAGTTTATGTTCAAGGTGGAAAAACACTAGGTTTTGTGTCCTCCTAAGTCCCTGCATACTTCCCCTGGATTCAAATCTTATATTTTCCTTTCCCAAGAGAAGAATTTAATTATCAGTCTGGGAAAGAAGGTATGTATGTTCTCCCTACTTCCTAAATCTATTGAATCACACAGACAGATATGAAATCTCTTAGAATCATAGTAAGGTAGAAGAGGGGTCAAGACATGGTAACCAGATAATGGAACTCCCAATAAGAAGGTCATTAAATCTGATTTCTGCTTATGTGTTTCCCATTTATCAATATACAAATAAAATACAAATGGAAAGTCATTCTCTTTGATGAATGGCCCCACCACTGTGTTAAGAGTCTAGGAACTTTTCATTCTTATCCCTCTCATCCCATAAATCTTCAATTCTTAACTGTAGTGTCAAAGCTCTGTCAGAAAAGCTGGAGAGAAATCTCCCTCCCCTTCCACTGGTTAAATCACTCTCCTGGGAAATGCAGGTTTGAACTGCCTCAGGCTGAGGAAGCCACAGAAATGAGATCTGTTACATCTTGAATGTGTGCTCTAGGCTATCCTATGAAAGGTGGACAAGTCTAACACTTCCAGACATATTTCAAAGGAGACCAAGGGGGAAAAAAAATCTAGTTTTCCAAAGAAAGAATATCAGCCTAAAAGAAGGAAATTTCACCCCATTAATTGCCATCTTAAATAATCAGTGACTTTTGAGCAGTGAAGGAAATGTCTGAGTTCCTTCTGCTGTTTTCTATTGGGTCATTCGTGCGTTTCCCTGCTTACTGTGACGGATAATGGAAATAATGTTTCCTAGTGTTGTTTCCTAGAATTGTTCCTCTAAAATGTACATGGAAGTTTAACAGCTGATGAGAAATAAATTTTATTTTGGGACACAAATGGCTGCATACAGATATGGCCCTCTCTCATTTTCTTAGACTGGATCTGAGACTAGTGTTTTACTTCCATGTGCATTTTCTCATGAGTCTGAAGAATTCACAATGCAACTCTAGGTCCACATTCAGTACTGATCCACTAGAATAGCTGACAAGTGCCTCTGTACAGAAATATTTAATTGGTTGATATACAAATGGAAATTATACCAAATATAATATTTACAAAACACATACAATATATAATAGAGATCCCTATCTTTGGCATTCTCATTGTTTTAAATCAGATTTCTAATGTTCCATGAAGAAGTCTGGGTTGGTGGCAAAATGCTGAATAATGGCTCAGCAGGCTTCCGAAAGATTTGGAAACAGGGCTGCAGTTTGTAATTATTTGTCCTGGTGTTTTCATAGAGTCATAGAATCATGGAATATTAAGGATTGGAAGGGACCTTAAAGATCATCTAATCTCAACTCCCCACTGCCATGGGCAGGGACACCTCCCACTAGACCAGGGTGCTCAACATCCCACGTAACCTGCCCCTGAACACTGGCACAGTCAGGACATCCACAGCTTCCCTGGAAAATCTGTTCCAGTGACTCACCACCCTCACAACATAAAAAGGATGTTATTATCCCTACTTCACTAAGTAGGAATAAATACAAAAATAAATAAATAAATAAAACTAAACATTACTTTTTTAAAGCAAAACCATGTTTGTTTCATAATCACCAACGAAAAAAATTTTTTCTAAGTTTTAAGCAGAAATACATGCAAAGCCAAATCTTATGAGTCATGGACTTGGAGCATTAAGGACTTTTTTATTCTCCTTTTTTTTTTTTTTTTTAAATTGTTTAATATTATGAGTGTAGAGAAATTCTGCTTTTTTATAGTTCCATGAAGTTGTTTAAGTATGAGCAATTGTGTGACCATAAGCAAAATAAGATCAATCTTCATGAGCAGGACAGCAGTGACACAGCTGTGTCACTACACAGTACTAAAAATAGGTATGCAAACACTTATTTTGCACTTAGTCCTCAACACTTCCTTTATGTAAAAGAAACATATCTCACAAATTTTCAACATAGCTTATGGAAAAAGGAAAGGAAACATATGTAGTAAAGGAAATATGTGCACTAAAATCATAATCTGATTATAAAATTTCCTAGTTCTTGTCAAACAAACCAACAATTCCTTTTAAATTTTATGCATCCATTTACAATGGCCACAGCTGTAATTAACTTTAAAGGAAAGAACCGTAATCCAGATATGTGATTAGTGTATTTATAGTCTAGAAAGTAACAGTTTTCACCTAAAGCAAATGTAAAGTTACAAGTGTGAAGTTATTAAAGGCAGTCTGGCCAAAATGTGAATGGTACAACTTTAGTTTGTCTACACCTACACCCCAGTTCAAAACCTTAAGAGTGCTATGTGAGATTTTGAAATGCCAAGAAAAAAAAAGTTGAAGGATGATTTTTCAAGATTAAATATATAACTTTCATAAAAACAACTGCAGAACATCAGGGGTTTTTAATATAAGTCTGTCTTAGGTGTTGGAAAAACTATTCTGTAGGTATCATTCTCAGATAATTTATTTTTACCCTTTTTCACACACCTTTGTTCAAGCTCAGTATCCACCAAACACTGGAGTTAATTGCTTACGAAGTTGAGTACTGGGTAAAGACACTCCTCTATTCATGAAAATTTAAAAAAAAAAAACCTAAAAGTGCAGAAGGCTGCCACTTCTGCATCACTTAACATTATTTTTATTACAAGTATGAAGCTACAATGCTAAAATAAGAAAAAGGCTATGTTTTTTTTCAAGTTAGTTGGTTAACATCAATGAGTGCTAGCAGGGGATTAAGTCTCTGTAGACAGGGTTAGCCAGTAAAGCAGAGGGAACACAAAACTACATGTCTGGCATGGTGATATTCCCTGGTCAGAAGCCATCAAACAGTAATAAAGGCAATCATGAGAGCAGCTGGATCTTAAATCAAACCCTACCAGCAATGTGTAGATGTTGATCTCCCCTATGGATTCTTCCACAGATGTTTTCTGGCAAGTCATCAAAGGTCATCACCCTTCTACTGAGGCTAATAAAATCTCCTAGTCTTTCACTCAGCTTGAAAAGCCCAACCAAACAGCAAAAATTTGGTAGAGCTACAAGCTCTACCAAAAGTAGGAGTAGACAGCCTAAAAAACTGGCAGTACTATCATCCTCACATATGACCCAGATGTTCACAGGCATTTAAACATTCAAACTCCTCTGCTTTACCATAATTTTATGCTATGTTTTCCTAACATATATATACACACATACACATTGGAAACCAGAGATTTTAATTTCATTTCTTTTGATTTTGCCACTTTTGCTCAGTTCTGAACATGCATATGTGCGACAAGTGAAGCAAGTCGTCCAAAGCAAACAGGGGCTTGTAATTAGTTTCTCTTTTTCAATAATTCTGTTGATTCCAGTAGCATATAATTTCTAATACTCCAAATGAGTAAAATGAACTGGGCAGGGGTACATCCTGTCCTCAGACAGCTAGACTTTACATGGCATCTGTACGTCATGACTAAATCTGAGCTTATTGCCTAGATTTCAGTTATTGACAATAATGAGTAAGGTGCAGTTAGAGGCAGTAATACAATTAATTTTAAAATAGGCATAAAAAATTACTCCTTTGAACTGACCCCTGGAGAATTCTGTTTCTCTTCACAAATGATAAAGAAACCTCAGTTTGCCTGCACTAATGATATGATCTGTATAGAAGGCTTATAAAATAATTTGTGGCAAATTGCGCTCTGAATTGGAATTGTTTTATTTTCTCCCATTAGTAAAATAACCAGTTCTCCTTCAATCAACAAACAGCTACTGCTCTTCTCTCTCCCTCTTAGCTAGAAGTCTCTCCAAACATACTTTTCACTGCTTTTATTTTTAATAAAATACTAGTCATTCAAAAGGTACCATGTAATATTAGACATTAACCTGCTGGAGTGAGTCGAAAGGGGGACCACAAAGATAATTAGAGGAATGCAGAGCTCTCCTATATGGAAAGCTGAGAGAATTGGGATCGTTCAGCCTGAAGAAGAGAAGGCTTCAGGGTGACCTAATTGCAGCCTTCCAGTACCTTAAGGGAGGCTACAAGAAAGATGGAGAGGAACCTTTTCATATGGTCAGGCAGTGACAGGACAAGAGGGAATGGCTCCAAACTGGATGGGAGTAGGTTTACATTAGATATTAGGAAAAAATTTCTTTGCCATGAGGGTGGTGAGGCACCGGCACAGATTGCCCAGAGAATGGAATGCCCCATCCCTGCGACTGTTCAAGGCCAGGTTAAATGGGGCTCTGAGCAACCTGATCTAGTGGAAAGTGTCCCTACCCCTGGCAGAGGGATTAGAACTACAAGATCTGTAAGGTCCCTTGCAACCAAAGCCATTTTATGAATTTTTCCCACCTTCATTTTTCAGGTCATATATCACTAGCTTGTGCTTTTCTCTCTCAAGGGAGCTGCTCTGCTCCTTTTTTTGATCACTTCTACACAATATTTGTTTTGTTTCTTCAAGTTCATTTGGAGTGAAAGATAAATTTACAGTCAAGTGTTTGTTCATCCAAATGCAGAAATTTAACATAGCTGTTTGCCAGCTAATCACCCAGATCAGCTGATCTTCATTTAGTAAGATATTTTCTAAACTTTTATACTACTTTCTAGTTTCTAAACTATCTACTAGTCTTTACCATAAAAAGCAGCCAATACACAAATTAGTCTGAACTGAATGCTAATCTCTGCTTTTAGGGAGACAGAAATACCTTAGGATTTCAAGACTATTATCTCCTCAGTTCCCTCCCTGTACAAAATAGCATTGCTATTGGGAAGGTTAAAGATGCTTTCTATCTGCTCTCTACTGTACTTCTTTCAAAAACAGAGGAACGATAGATATCTGTCACAAGGCATTATTTGGCTGTTTGAAAATATCAGAGGCTCTTGTCAGTTTGCATTTAGGAGAATCCAAAGTTTTTGGGACTTTAAAAAGTAGAAGTTGGTAATGTGTCAGCATTTTAAGAGTTTTTATTAAAATTCTGTTTCCTGTAAGAAGCAAAAAGATTTAAAATAGTTCTGAATTGTTGTCCCGGTTTGAGACAAATTCAGAGGAAAATATCCTCTGACAGAAAGAAGGTTGTAGTTAACCCTCCCCCACCAGGTTTGGGAAAAGAAATATTTCCTCGGAGTAACGTGAAGAAGAAAACAAAACAATTTATTTAAAAAACACACAAGAAAAGAATAATAATGCTAAATAATAAAATCTCTCGCTGTGGAGAGAAACCTGGAAGAACTTAGAGTCCTTTCTGTGTGTGTGGTCCCTCTCTCCTTCAAGCTGTGTCGTGTGGGGGACCCCTCTGCAGGCCGGTGGAAAGCCTCCCAGTGAGGTTTTGATGTTCTGGTGTTCTGAACAAGCCCAGAACAGAAGAAGAAGAAAACAAAGCCCCAGGAAAACTCATCTCTCTCCTTTCAAAGAAACAGAGCCGAGAGCTGGCTGGAAAGCAAGGAAGGTGCTTCCTCCCCTCACTGACACAGAAGCAATCACTCCCCACTGCAGAAGAACAGAGAGGACTAGTGACCTTGAAGCACAGAACTGCTTGAAAAAAGTTCCTTTGACATTTTTCTTTCTTTCTCTCCCCTCTCAGGTTCAGTTTAAAGGCACAGAAAGGCATAAGATTCATTTTCTGGGCATAGAGTAGGTGATATGGGATACATCATAAAGCCACTCCGAGACAATTGCCCACAAGGAGAGCATAAAACAAACCCAGAAGATTAATTCTTCATTAAAGACTTAACTGTGATTTCTATGATTATTAGT
Organism: Vireo altiloquus; assembly: GCA_013396875.1. Lineage (NCBI taxonomy): Eukaryota > Metazoa > Chordata > Aves > Passeriformes > Vireonidae > Vireo > Vireo altiloquus. The sequence goes on from VZRF01008725.1 coordinate 199,638, forward strand.
GGTCAAAAAAATCAGAAATGTGAGATATGCCTCATCTCTTTTTTACATGATTATGAGTAAATTTGCATCCAATACATTGATATAATTTACTTAAACCATGATAATGCCCAAATAAGCGATCATGCTATTACAATTAAAAATATACAGACAATTCATGTAGTATATTTTAAATGTACCAAATTTGCTGTTGGAACTCAAACCATAACTAAATGGAAAATTATCAACAAATCAACTGTTTCTCCTGGAATGATGCAGTAACTGGTGCTTTTCCCAGTGCTAGTCTACTGTTTTTAAAATTGTTTAGAGAAAATAAATGGCCAAAAGTATTTCAAGAGACACGTAATATTAACAAAAGTATCCATAGAATTTAAAGAACAGGAAATATAATACACATAGTTAAACTGGTAGAATCCCACCTACCTTTTCAAAGTTGGAGTGCAGCGTTTTCCAAATTATCATGCTGAATAAGAAATTAAACTGCCTATATCATTGTATTGCACTGTGTAGTCATTCTTGAACAATCTGCTATTCTTTACCCTGCCAAACATAACATGACATCAATGGTCAACTCTTTCAAAGATGTTGTAATATTTGGTTTGTGATATGTCCATTTCTGATCACTACAAGAATCATTGTATCATTTAATTTCAAAACTTGTATTTGGATGACTGTTTTCTTAAAATTCTTCTTATTTGATAAAGACACAACATATATTCACCTTGAGTGGTGTGACTTCTGGGGTTAGCAAATATTTTTATGCATATATGTTTATACACTTATACATATAACTTCCTCTCAAGTTACTATGCAACAACTATGCCAGCTTAATCCTGTTCATGAGCTTCTATCACCACACAACACGAGATGCAAGTTGATAAGCCTCTTCCATTCAGTCCTTCCCACTGTAATGAGAGGCTTCTTTGTCCTTAAAATATAGCTAGAGGTCTTCTGATTGAACCATGATGAACTCACTATTAATAACCAGTATTTGACAGTAATACTGATATGTGATATAATGATGGTAACAGCATGCACGTAATGATTACAAGTTATTAATGCAATTGTTTAAAACTGCAAATTTAGCGACTTCCACAACAACAGCAACAAAACAGAAATCAGAAGAGTTCACAATTATTAAATCAGTAGAGTTCATAATTATTCCCTCAATGGCTAGTTTCAGAATCAAACATTCATATTAATTTTGGACACCTAGTAAAACTACTCTCCCACAGTAAATGATTGAGTTTTCTGTGTTTGTCAAGCAAGAGGGAAAGAGTACTGAAAAGTTTGCAGAAGAATGTTGTATTCATCTAGTTTAAAAATCTGAATAAAGGATACTGATTTTCACTCTATAACATTAAATAATCATTTTAACTTCTCGGAAGACGTTATAGAAAATACTTCAGAAACCACATTGCACTGGTGAACTTAGTTATTAAAAATTTAGAATACGTTCTTCTTTTTGTTGCACACTGGGATGTGCATCAATAATTTCTTTCACTATTGAATTTATGTAACTTTTAAAATACAGTAATTAGGGCAAAACTATAGAAAACTAATCAAAACTGCTAAATCCTAAATAGCTGGACAGATGTATAACTACCTGATATAATGTTTGTGTTTTTTTCATTAAAGAAAACCCATATTTTTTTTTGTGGATCATTTAGCAAATCAGCCTAAACCCACATAAATGTTTCAAGTGTACTAGTTATAGATAACGATTAATTCTACTGATCTACATAAGACGAGTTTTATAACGGCCACATTACAAGTAGAAGACAAATGACATTACATTTCTAGATATTTCAATTATCTGTGTGGATAATTCTTTGCAAGAAGTCTGAACAATTACAGAAATAATATTTTTTTTCTATGTGCCCTAGTTTAAGGCCTGATAACGTCCTGATCAATGCACACAACTGCTCACCAGCAGCTCCACTCTGACTAGGAGCAACAGGTAGCTTTGTAACATTATAAGTAATGTTGCACATCAGCTATACTGTAATCCACGGGGGATGAAAAATGTTGATAGTATGCCTCTTAAATCACACTCCTTCTGAAAGCCTGAAAAAGTAAAATCCTTAGGTTTGGGAAAGACCTTAAAGATCATCAAGTCCAACCACCAACCTAGCACCAGCACTATGTTCACCATTGAACCATCTCCTCAAGTGCCATATCTGTGTATTTTCCAACACTTCCAGGGACAGTGACTCCACCACTCCCCTGGGCAATCTGGCCCAATGGTTTTACAACCCCTTCTGTGAGAAAAATTTTCCTAATACCTAACCTAAATCTCCCTGGCACAACTTGGGGGCCATTTCCTCTCATCTTGTCACTTGTTACATGGGACAAGAGATCGTCATCCACCTCAGTACAACCTCCTTTCAGGTAGTTTTAAAAGTGATGTTTCCCTGAGCCTCCTTTTCTCCAGGATAAACAAATCCAGCTCCCTCCTCAGACTTGTGCTCCAGACCCTTCACCAGCTTTGTTGCCCTTCTCTGGACCTGCTCCAGCACCTCAATGTCTTTCTTGCAAGTGAGAGACCCAAAACTGAGCACAGGACTTGAGGTGTGGCCTTATCAGTGATAAGTACAGAGGGACAATCACTGCCCTGGTCCTGCTGGCCACACTATTGCTGATACAGGGCAAGATGCCATTGGCCTTCTTGGCCACCGCTGGCTCGTGTTCAGCCAACAGTCAATTAACATCTCCAAAATACATAAATTCATGAGGAGGTTGGTATTATTCATTTACTATAATGTACACAATGCTTACAAAATGCATTTCTCATCCAATGTCCTCATCTTTGTATCTGGAATAAACTTATAAATGCAGTTTCTGATATTAAACCACTTATTAAGAAAAAATCTTAAAATAATAAAAATTTTTTTTTAAACCCAAACATTATTCCTAACTGTAATCCCCAACAATATTCCTATCACTTGTTTTCTTTATGAAGCTTGAGAAAGGGATTAGATGAAGAGAAAAAAAATTCTTTAGGAAAAATCTCCATCAAAAATAATAGTGATGGAAATTAATTAGACAAGGTGTTTCAAAATACTCTGAAGTTTTCTCTGTGCGCAGTTCTTTAAATGAGTATCAGGTCAAACTGGTCTTCTGTGTTGGGTCAGAAATGTGGGCAAGCCCTTTGTTTCTTATTCCAATGCTAAGGTAAGAACATTGAAACAAAGGGGTGTAAGAAGGTTCAGACTAGCAGGTTTACTTCTTTCATTATTTAATATAGATTTTGTCATTAATTCAATCATCACTTACATTTAAATAATCTGTCCTTCACACTTAAATACTTTTGTATTTATGTATACCAGGTATGGGTTTATAGTTTTGGTGACTGCTTCTTCAGATAGAAGATTGAATAGATTATCTGTTCCAGCTTTAGTTTACATCCAAATTAATGTCACATCTGTAACAAAATGGTTTGCTCCCCTGTTGTCAAACAGTGTAGGGCCAAGGTTAGCAAATTAGTTAGTATTAGCACATAGACTTTCTGGCAGGAAAAGAAAGCTTTCTCTTGGAGCTGGGCACTCAGCTGGATCTGTCAGCTCAAAGCTGCCACTGGCCTCATTATCTCATTTGTCTTAGTTAGTCTAAATTGGCAGTTATGTCTTCATGGCAAATGTTTGTTTTTACAAATGAGCGATGAAGCAGTAAGTAGAAGACATAAAATGAGGATGAAGAATGAGTCAAAAGCTTATGGATAAGAATTAAGGGCCAGGTTAACATGGTGACACTGTTGTGGGTGTTTAGTACAGGCAGTCTGATCAGGAAGAGAAAGTCAATGAGGCTGCCTAAAGATATCTGGAAGCAGCCTCACACTCCCAGGCACTGGCTCTCATGGGGAACTCTATCTTGGTAACTGCTGGAAAGACAACACAGCCAAGCACACACAGCCCAGGAGGTTCCTCCAGAGTGTTGACCATAACTTTTGACACAGCTTGTGGAGAAGTCAAGGAGAAGAAGCATGTGGTACTAACAAACAAAGACTGGTTGGAGATGTGAAGGCTGGGAGCAGCCTTGCCTGTAGAGACCATGAGATGGTGGAATTCAGGAGCCTGGATGGAAGAAGTAGGGCTATATGTAGGACTACTTCAGGAGATCAAACTTTGACACCTTCAAGGACCTACTTGGTGGTATCCCATGAGTTAGGACTCTAGAAGAGTCAAGAGAGTTGGTTAGTATTCAAACATCACTTCCTCCAAGCTCAGTATTCACACATTTACATCATTAGTAAGTCAAGCAAAAGGGACAGGAGCATGATGAGCAAGGAAATGCTGGCAAAAAACAAAACAGAAGAAGAAAGTTTATGGAACATGGTAAAGAAAAAGGGAAAGAACACCTGGGAGAAATACAGGAATACTATCAGAGTGTGCAGGGACGCAACGAGGAAAGCTAAGGCCCACATGAATTTAACTCTGGCAAGGGATGTCAAGGACAACAAGAAGAGCTTCTTCAAGCATGTCAGTAGCAAAATGAAGACTAGGGACAATGTGGGCCTGGTACTGAATAAGGTGCATGCCTTGGTAATGGAGGATACAGAGAAAACAGTCACTGAACGCCTTCTTTGCTTTGGTCTTTACTGCTAAGACCAAAGAATCGCAGATCCTGGAGGGAAGAGAGAAAGTCACGAGAAAGGAAGCCTTTGCCTCAGTTGGGGAAGATCAGGTTAGAGAATGAATAGTAAAACCTGATATCCACAAATCCAAGGGCCCAGTGCTGAGGGAGCTGGCAGATGGTATTGCCAAGGCAGTCTACATCATATTTGAAAGGTCATGGAGAACAAGAGAGGTGCCTGGAGGAAAGCAAATGTTACTCCAGCCATCAAAAAGGGCAAGAGGGAGGACTCAGGAATCTACAGGCCAGTCAGCCTCACTTCCATCCCTAGAAAAGTGATGGAACAACTCAACCTGCATGTCAGTGCCACTAAGTATGCGGAGGAAAAAAAATGCTATCAAGAGTAGTCAACATGGATTCACCAAGGAATAGTCATGCTTGACCAATCAGATCGTCTTCTATGATGGCATTACTGGCTGGGTAGATGAGGGGAGAGAAGTGGATATTGTCTACCTGTACTTCAGCAAGCCTTTAACCTTGTCAACCATAATATCCTGACAGGTAAACTCGGGAAGTGTGGGTTAGGTGAACAGTGAGGTAGACTGAGTGCTGCTTGAATGGCAGAGCTCAGAGTGTCATGATCAGCGACAGAGAGTCTAGTCGGATGCCTGTTGCTAACAGTGCTTCCCAGGAGTCAGTACTGGGTTCAGTCTTGCTCAACTTATCAACGACCTAGATCAAGGGACACAGTGCATCCTCAGAATGTTTGGACAGGTAGGAGAGTTGGGCAGAGAGAAACTTAATTAAGTATAACAACAGCAAGTGCACGATCCTGCATCTGAGAAAGAATAACCACCTGGAGCAGAATAAACAGGGGCAAATCTGCTGGAAAGCAGTCCTGTGGAGAACGACATGGGGATCCCAGTGAACAAAAAGCTGCTAATGAGGCAGAAATGTGCCTATGTGGCCAAGAAGGCAAACAGAATCCTGCATTAGGAATGCATTAGGGACAGCATTGCCACCAGGTCAAGGCTACCCCTCTACTCAGCCCTGGTGAGGTCACATCTGTACTACTGTGTTCAGTTCTGTCCCCAGTTCAGGAAGGAAAAGAAACTGCTGGAGAAAGTCCAAAAGAGGGCTCCAAAGATGATTAGGGGACTGGAGCACCTGTCTTATGAGGAAAGGCTGAGAGAGCTTGGCATGTTTAGCCTGAAGAAGATATGATTGAGAGGAGATCTTATCAATGCATACAAATGTCTTAAGGGCAGGTGTTAAGAGAATGGGGCCAGACTCTTCTCAGTGGTTCTTCCCAGTGACAGGACGGAAGTCATTGGGCACAAACTCAATCACAGGAAAATCCCCCCAAACAGGAATATGAGAAACAATGCCTCAAGTTGTCCAATTTTAGAGTTTTATTGGTTAAAAGTAAAATTTTGACAATTAGGGATAAGAGCCTGCAATCTGCAGTAAGACAAAGCAAAGGATTGCAGCACTGGGTGGGTGACCTGGAATGGCAGATGGTCAGAGGCACACATCCTGGCTAGGGAATACAGTTTTTATGCTCCTCCCTAGCCCTGCCTCCTTGGAGTGTTTCTGTTGACTCCTTGTCTCCAGGGTCTCCTCATAGGTCTGTAGCTTGTCCAATAGTTATCTTTCGGTTACCCCCTTATGGTAAGTAGTTCAAAAATGTTAACACTCACTTCCCTTCCCTCTGTTAAGAAGAACTTTTAACATAACATCCAACTATTAACCAAGGTACATAACAATCATAACATATAAAACAATTACATAATTTATAACAATTATTAATAATATATCACAATTAATTAATCTATTACAAAAGCCAACTCCTTAACTATATCTATAACAATGAAGAAAAAGTTCTTTACTGTGAGAGTGACAGAGCGCTGGAACAAGCTGCCCTGATATATTGGAGAGTTTTCTACTCTAAAGATATTCCAAAAAAACCTGCACTAGATGATGTCCAAACATCCTTTCCAAATCCAGTCATTCTGGGATTGGAAGACCCCAAACAACTCACTGAAAGGGGTTTACAGAGCTTCCTGTACTCTGGGTAAGATGCACAGGAGAAATACCAAATAGATATTCTCAAGATGACAAAATTGCTTTATTGGCAAATTACAAAAATCAAGGAACATTGGTAAAAGGTTTAGCATAACATCCAATCAAAATAAAACTTCTCAGAGCAAAAACTTGGCCCATTCAACTTAGCAAATTTTAAACCTGTTCAATGTTGTTACTTTAAACACATTGGATGCTAAGTTACTCAAAACGTTCTAAGAAGAGGGAATTAGAAGAAAGACAGAAAAGATACAGCAAAGGACACATACCTACCTACCAGCTCCTGGGTTCCAGCAGTGTTCAGGAAGAAATTCCAAGAAGAGATAAGGTCAAGACATGTTCCTGCCTCATGGTCAGCCTTAAATACTTTTGAGCCTTCCTGGACCCTCCCCCCAGGAGGGACTTCCAGTCATTTGGCCACTCAGGAGCTGGGTTGGGCAAGAGTGGAGCCCTGCCTCTGGTTTGCCAATCATTCAATGATTGGCAGCTCTGCAGGACTGGGATACAGGCTCTAGTAGGAGTGTGGGGCAGTTCAGGGTGCAAGGCCCGACCTGCCCCCTCCCACACACACAGGCATCCAAAATGTCTTGAGATATCAATCCTTCCAGGGTCTGACAGTGATTATGATGCTGTTACTTTCCCCTAAAATTTAATTGAAGAATGCTGTAGCTTGTAGCTTCTCTGATTTTAATTCCTAGGCAGTTTTAAAAGTTATTCTTCTCTTTCCTGACTCAGTAGATGTACTATAAAGTTATGGAAAGAGAGGTTATGAAACTAATGTTAAATACATTTCTCTTCTTTCTCTTTTGATTTTTTTTTTTAATAACATCAACATGTCTTGCATTGAAATGCTTTAGAACGCATAACTAGATCATCAAAAAAACATTGCCACAGTCATGATGATGTATGTACACCCCATTTAACAGCGCTGACCAGATTAGGCGGTTAGGAAGGTTATACATCTTATTAAATAACATCACATTGCACTTTGGGCCACAAAATGACAATGACAGAATTTTCCAGTTAATCAGCATAGAAAGGCATTGCACAAAAGAGAGCTATAAAAGTTATATAATATGCTTTTATGCTTAGTGATATCTGGCACTGCAATCTCACTTCCAGTTGTGTTCCGAAAATGACATTTCTAAAGCACATTTTAAGTCTTAAGAAAAATTTCCTGGCATAAGAAAAGTTCTTCCTTCCATCCCCCCACCCCCTTTCCAAGTTTTTGCATGCGTCTATTCAGAATAATGGGGAAGTTAAATACTTTAAGGGATGTTTGGCCCCATAGGTTATAGACAACTATGCAAGAACGAGTGAAAATTATTATGCAAGACAGAATTTATTGACCACATTTTTCTGAAGTGTATAATAACACTAGACTGCTTTTCCAATGGTACAAAGTGATGTGTAAATACTGCTATGACTTTATCATCTTTTGCTTAAGAAATGCTCTGCTGCCTAAGATCTGAATTGTAGACCTGTGAATCAAGTTTAGCTCTGGTTTTCATCCAGTGACTGTATAATATAAAGCATGTACTGTGCCTGCAGTGCATACTTACCCTTTCCAAGCAGAGTAGACTAAGTATGCTGATGAGTGAGACCATGGCTTTCATTCCCATCACAGACCTATGAAATTTGTCCCCACATAACTGGAAGATATGTAGGCAGGAAGAGTCTTATTCTAGTTCAACCCTCAGGCCCACTGACAATATAATTCTTTTGAAACTGAAAAGATCTTCCTGTGAGTGTTTATTACTCATTTCTTACATATTGCATCTACAACTTCCTTTCATGAAAGACTCAATCCCATTAAGATTTAGTAGACATGATGCCTGGCTATCTATCCATTTATGTCTGTGTGCTCCTATAATGCACATGTATTTTTTCTAGTTTATAAATAAAACTGAGGTTCAGGCTAACAGATAGATCCATGACTGTTTGCACAGCTATTTTGGACATATGCAGAGGGAGAAAAATAAAGGTCCCACCAATTTATAATTTGAAAGGAGGAAATATGATCATCTAGAATCCAGAGGAGAGGAAGGGAAGAAGTATAGTTTAGCTTGTCTAGTTAATGTTTTGGATTCTCTGAAAGCTACTAGCAAATGAAGTGTCATGGACAATTTCTTTAATATTTCTTTAATGATAATAATTCCTTCATGTTATTGAGATGTAATTTCTTTCATGAATTCATTCCATTATTCAGAAAATGTAGTTTACTGTATTACATAGGGCAACTTGTTAGAATGGTATGCATGCTGTATTACCAGGTTATGTAATTCTGTATTATGATTCTTCTAAAATAAATGGTTAATAAGAATTATATGAAATTTAAGACATTTGAATATTTTTGCTACAGAGAAAAAGTTATAAACTTGAACTAATATTAAGACAGACAATGAAATGTTTTATCAAATTTTTAATGATTATTAATATGTAATTAAAGCTTTTCTAATTTAATATGTGTTTATTTAAAATATATCTGAATAAGTGTGACATTTAAAGAAAGACCTTTAATTAAAATAAGTAGTTTTGACTATGCTACTTTCAACTACCAGTATTTTCAGCAAAACACCTGAGTGGTTTCACAGGGAAAGATACCATCTGATGATTTGTTACTGTAAAAACTGACTAAGCTGAGGCCAAAATAAGTGTTTAACATTAATTAACTTGTTTTATGAACTTATTCTTTAATATCATGTTCATTATGGTTTGCACTGCCTGACTTTTGATCTCTGACCTAATTTTTTAGAAGCAGCGCAGTTCTTGCAGGATACAACTTCGGACATATTGCATTACTTATTCAACACACTATGCAGAAATATAGAAAAATGCACCAGTTTAAGGGCATTTGTAATTAATCTTCCAGGTAGAAAACTTGTATTCTTTCAACTCCGTCTTCATTGACCTAGAACCCTCTAAGGAGAATCTATTGTTTATTCTAACTTCAGGACATTAAAAAAAAGGCAACTGAAACTATTAGAAACTATTAGAACACAAGCCTTACAAATATGAGGAATCACAAAAAACATGCAACAAAGTCAGAGTGCATCTGAAATACAACCAAGTAAGCAGAGAATTAAAGAAATACCAAGAAGATAGATCAACAGTGTGTAGAGTTGAGCAGTGTGTGCTCGCAGCCTTGAAGGCTGGCTGCATCCTGGGCTACACCAAAAGAAGTGTATCAGTCACGTCAAGGGAGGTGATTCTTATGAGGACATGGTAGAGATGAGAGTATCAACAAAAGAATGATACAAACCTTTTAGAGGGAGTTTAGAGAGGTGCTACAAAGGTGATAAGAGTAGTGGAGCAACTCTCCTACAAAGAGAGGCAGAGAGACATGGAGTTGTTCAGCATGGAGAAGAGGTGGTTTATGAGTGACCTAATTGCAGCCTTCCAGAACCTGAAGGGGCATACATGAAAGATGGAGAGGTCTTTTTCAAAAGCTTGTGTAGTGAGAAGATGAGGAGAAATGGCTTTAAACTCAGACTAGGTTTAGATTAGATATCAGGATAACGATGGCAAAGCAGGGAGCAAGTGACCCGGAGAAGCTGTGGTAGCCCCATTCCTGGAAGTGTTCAAGACCAGGTTGGGTGGGCCTCTGAGCAATATGATTTAGTGAATGGTATCCCTGCCCATGGCAGAGGGTTTTCATTTGGGACAAACAGGGATGAAGCCAGGAAAGCCCTAACCTGCTTGAAGTTGAATCTGGTAAAGGGCAACAGGTGGCTTTCTAATTGTCTATCACTAGCAAAAGGGGGACTAAGAAAAATGTGGTCCTGCTACTGAATTGTATGAAGAACCTAGTGATAAAGGATAAAGAAAAAAGTGACATTCATTATCTCTGTACCTCAGTCTTCTCTGCTGATATAAGAGTTCAGGATTCTCAGGTCCATGAGGCCTGTGGGAAAGTTAAAGGTAAAAAGACCCTCAGGGGAAGAGGTTAGGGAACATTTTAAAAAAAATGAACATGCACAAGTCAATATGATCTGATGGGCTGCACTCACGAGTACCAAGGGAGCTGTTTTATGCCATTGCAAGGTCAGTCTTGATTATCTTTAAAAGGTTAGGGCAATTGAAAGAGGATCCTAAGGACGGGAAAAATGCAAATGCCACATCTATCTTCAAGAAAGACAAGGGCGAAGATCTAGAGTGTGACAGGCCAGTCAGCCTCACATTGTTCCTTAAGAAGGAAATAGAGAAAATAATCCCGGAAACAGTTTTCAGGCTCAAGATTAAGATGATTGGGAGGAGTCAGCATGGATTCACAGTCAAAGTAATGCCTGACCAACCCAATAGACTTCTGATGATCAGATGAATGGTTTGATAGATATGGAGAGAGTACTCGCTGTTGTTTATCTTGACTTTGCTTGCACTCTTGGCCCTTACTCATAATAGCCTAATAGACTAGCTGGGGAAGTATGGGCTAGATAACACAGCAAGTGAGGTGGATTGAAAACTGTCTGAGCAGCCGCGCCCAAAGGATTTTGATCAGACGTGCAAAGTCTTTCCAGCTTGAAGGCACTCACTAGTGATGTACTCAGCGCTCAATGCTGAGTCAGTATTGCTTAAGAACATCATTAATAATGGGGAAGATGAGACAGAGTGCACCCGTGACAATTTTGTGGACAATTCAAAACTGGGAGGACTAGTTAATACACCAGATAGTTTTGCTATCTTTGAGAGGAACCTGGACAAGCTGGTTGAAAAGAATTTCATGAAGTTCAACAAAGGCAAAAAATTCCTTCTCCTGGGGAGGAACAGCTCCATCCACCAGTACACACTGGGGGAGAAAAAGACGAAAATCTGCTTCCCAGGAAAGGATCTGGGTGTCCTGGAGGACACCAAGTTGACCATGAGTGAACAATGTGTCCTTGTAGTAAAGAAAACTCCCTCTGAGAGCACTGCCAAAAATAAGTTCTTTGTGCTGTGAACATCTATAAAGAAGAATCTGACATTGAAACAGTGTCATCACTTTATTTCACATAAAGGAAGGAAATAGCCATCCAATGACAAATACTTGCAGTCAGTAGCAAGTACCTTAACTGATATCAGAAAGTTGGAATGGCCTATATCCTACTTTCCAATATCTTAAGTTATTATGTCTCCAGGTCTCACTTTTCCCACTCTCAGCTCAGAACCATATTTTCTTGACAGAAATAAAAAATTTTAATTTATACCCTTGGAAAATGTAAGCCTGAATCTTAAAGGAATTCTGTTCATCAGAGCAGAAAAGCTAAATGAAACAAAAGTTTGTATTCTAAATATCAAACCCAGGTCCTGACAATTTTATTGTCCTTCCACTGTCATTTAGATAATGTCTACAATTTTTAGTGCTTTCATGTTTCAATCTTTTCAGAAGATCTCAGAATTTTGAGAGGTTTTGCTTCTTCAGTAGGCTTTGAAATATTTATATATCTATTGTCATTTTTTTATTTCCCATTTATGCATTAAGAATTATGTCACTGATCACAGTAATTGAAAAAGTAGTTTAAGGACTAATACTATGTCGTGCTTAGTCAATGGCCACTGATATGTGAGCAGTTAGTGCCTGAAGGCCCCCCAGGGCTGTGTTACTATTAAAGCAGTGTGGAAAAGCTGAGTTTGCTGTAGTCGCTGTATTCACACCCTCTCTGTATTTTTCAGTAAAGATTTGCATTTCCACACAAAATTGTTGTTAAAAGTAAAATGACAATGTGTGTGGCTCATGCTTGAGGATGATAACATGTTGGATTCAAACTCCAAAAGTCACCATCTTGTTTTCTATATTCGATATTCCACTTCTCATTTTAGTTTGTGACAGAGTCCAGAAAGACAAGCTTTAGGTATTAGATCTGCTGGGGTGGAGGAGGGGGATTGGGTTTTGTTGGTTGGGGTTACTTTTTTTTCTTTATAGTGCTGTGCAGCTCTATTTGTGCTTGAAAGAACCAAAGTCACTCACATGACTTTATCCTTTGAACTTTTATTATTCGTATTGTAGCCTTGTAATGATGCAGGGATTGACTGAGCTTCTCTTAGAGAGGAAGCATTTGTTCTCCAATATCAAGCAAATATATAGAAGATGTCATTCATGTTGTCTGCATCTTATGGTATTTCTGTCAAGAGAGTAAAACGCTTCTAGACTATTAACAGATCTGCAAGTCTTATACAAGGATTTACTTATTGTTGCTGAGATGGGACTTGAGTCTGAAACTAAAACCAGGAGCACAGCAAAACAACACAGCAGAAAATTTAAATTTTCACTTTTTCAGCATCCCTTCTAGCAGGAACTTCTCCAGTGCACATTACTTCTTTATGCAAATTCTTGAGCAATGAATTGGGAAATTCTCAATTCTTTGCTCCTAGCAGTGTCTCTTCTTAACTCTCTTACAAGAGGCCTAAGGAATACAAGTTTGCATTCCGTCTAAATTACTAGGTTTTATTTTTTAATTCTATAGATGTTCTCGTCGGTGACAAATTACTCACTGAATCCTGTCAAGCTCCTGGCCTTGGTGATCTAATAATCCTCATTACATGAAGTTCCTTTTTCTATGTAGTCAGCTACCGTGCAGTTTAAGGTGGTGTCACACTCTGTACGTGTGCATATATGTATTTGCATATATATTGCTACTATAATTTGGCAGTAATGTTGCAAACAGAATGGAGCCTTGTGCTTTGCTTTAACCTTTCCATTAGAGTGAACTATTGCAGTGCCTTGACAATGGCCTACGAGAAAGGTGTAGAGGGACTTTATAGAGGAACATGTAGTGACAGGACAAAGGGGAATGGCAAACTTAAAGCGAGTAGGTTTAGATTAGATATTAGGAAGAAATTCTTTATGATGAGGGTGGTGAGACAATGGAACAGGTTGCCCAGAGAAGTCGTGGATGCCCCACCCCTGGAAGGGCTCAAGGCCAGGCTGGATGGAGCTCTGGTCTAGTGAAAATTGTCCCTGTACAGGGCAGAGGGAATGGAAACTAGACAATCTTTAAGGTCCCTTCCAACCCAAACAAGTCTATTATTCTACTTCAAGGAAAAACAACCTTTCCCCATTTCTGAAAGAAAAGTTTGCTTTTACACTCATGTCTGTAGAGATCAGCATAAATAAAGTAAAACTACTCATACAGATTCTGTTCAAGATGCCTCTGAAAGAAAAAAAAAATAACCTAGAAGTCTGAGAGCTGCTATTCTTGCATCTTTGTAGCAAGTTCTTCAGGAAAAATGTTTGTTTTACAATGATATTTCTTCATTTTCAACTGTAAATTTTCTACTAGCTGGAACTAGATGATCTTTGAGGTGCCTTCCAACCAAACCATTATATGACTACTTTTCAGTTAACTAAACATATCATTGAAAGCCCAAGACTCTTTGTGTTCATACGAAACTTTCTACACTATTCAGTCATTAACATCTATTTATTTGTCTATACCTAAATAAAAAATAAACTAGAGGCTTCATAATCTTTGAACCAGAGATAGATTATAAAAAGAAATTTTATCTCTTAATGAGCTGGAATATCTCATAGTGATCTCATGACAGGAAGTACCTCACTTCTTTTCTGAGTCTAGAAAAATCAATGGAAATTAACACAAAATTAATTAGTAATTGTGCTATATCATGAATAAATCATGTATGAAAAAAATTGACCTGGCTTTTCAGTGCTGTAAATTTTTGTATGACACATAATTTTGTTGATCAGTTATAAAATGTTGTACAAAACTGCCTGTGAAAGTGCTTGAAATGACCCTAAAACTTAAGTTAGGAGTAAGCATTCTCAGCCTTATGATTATGATTGCACAAGTTTCAGTTTGAGTGTTTCCTATGTTTTAAATTAGTTATGAAACAAAACATACATGAGAATCAAGAAGTTGTAATATGTGATATAGCTACACTAAAAGTGTTTAAATATATACTTTGGAAGAATGAAATTTGTTCAAAAAAAGCAATTGAGAAGATATTTCTGCTTTCATACTAAAAGAACTTTGATGACAACTGAAGAATGCCTATTGAATATCATCACTGTGAATTTTTACGTTAGCAAACTCAAACTTCAGTCACTTTAAAATTTTCCTAGTAGGAAGGGTCAGGTACTCAGAGATGTCTACATACATCGATCCTTGAATTCCTGAACCACTTGTTATATGAAAAGCCAGGCCTGAATATCTGGTTCAGTAGTATTGGAGAAGATTGCATTTTCTTTTCTAGTGCTAGGCAACAATTGTCCTCTGTCTACTGACCTCTTCACTGTCACTAAATTCTTTCTGTACTGATTGTCCTTAAATTGCATCTTTTTGCTCGTAAACCTTTATGACTGATGAGCTCTCTGAATATATTGTCAGAATATATCATCAAGATGGAGTCAGCTCGCTACTGCATTGCTAAAGAAAAAAAGTAAATTAATACAACAGCTTAATCTAACTACAAATAATACTGGTACTCTTTTCCTTTTGAGCTTTGCCTCTGTAGTGAGTTACTTAAGTTTTCCTTTTCCCAATGATTAGAGTGCATGAAGTCTCAATGGGATATAACAATCTCAAAAGCAAATAATCAGCCATTTTAGGTCAGGGTAGCCTTCCATAGTCTTCTCTGATGTTGGAAAATAAGTTTTCTTTTTCTACCAACTTCTAACTACGTAATTTTCATTTTAGATCTATTAAATGTAATTACCTGTAATAATGTGTAAGTTGTTTTTTGCCACGAAACTAGAATTTTTCTTCCATCTCTAGTACCCCCCCTATATGTTTTTATGTAAGTGCTTTGTGGACAGTTATCCCACAGTCCTGCAGTAACAAGTCTCCAGATGTGGTGAAATATGTCTCATTTAGTTGCCCATATTTTGTATATATTTTTTCCTATAGAAAATACCTGATACTTTTCCATATAGACAGATGAAATAAGCAGCTACATCTGAGTACCACAGAGGAAGACACTGTACAATTAGACACCAAAATTTTTACATCTGGGTGAGTTTTAGTTAATGGATACTAGAAAACTACTGATAAACAAAAATAACTGTCTGTTTTCTGGTGAATTGAATTGCTTTCTAAACTGCTTTCACTTGGTATTGCTGGATCATCACTGACTGTAATGATAACATAAATACCTAAATGGATGTAAAATTGTGCACTGAGACAGCTAAATTTAATTAACTGCAATCAACATCTACAATCTGAAATTTGGATGCTGAACCCAAGTACAAGGAAAAGTTGCTTAAGAATGTAATTCAACCCTTGCAATGTTTTGGTGTATACAATGCAGATAGCAGCTCAAAAACTTGTCAGTAACCCACAGCAGACTTCGGATTCTACATGGATATGAAGAGCAAACCAAGATTCAAAGGTGCCTCCACAGTTAGTGCAGAGGATTGTTGTTGATGGTGTTTATAATGATAGATAAGAAATCAGAAAAAATGAAAACTGAAGACTAAAACTGTTACTGTGTTAGTGCTAAAGAAAATCATATAAATCATAATGTAAAACTGCCCAAAACTAATGTAGTTCATTTTAAATTACCTTCTAATCTGCAAAGTTTATAACATCCTATTTAGATCACAGTTTAGTTCTTTACCCTGAATGTTTTATGTTTAGAACATCTTACACAGGCTTTGCCCTAATTACCTAAAATAGTTCTCCCATAGTAATGTAAGGATTTCAATTTTACACCTACTGGATTAAAAAGCCACAACCGCAGGCTGTCTGTGTGTGATTAGTTCCTCACACTGAATTTTAAATCATTTTAAAAGAGGCTTAGTCAGTTATTTTAGCTGGTTGTGTGATTGTTTGGATTTTTGTTGTTTTGTTGTTTGGTTTGGTTTTTTTTTTAGTTTTAATTATTACTTGTTACTCCTCTTAGTATTTTAGATAGTAATTTTTAGTAATCTTATATGTACTGTTCAGTCTGACCTCTTCCAGAATTTAACTGGCGTATATATGCCAAAAAGCAGTCTGTGGAGTTAGAAACTTTTCTGTAATATTTTACATGAATATGTTGTAAAATTATTTAAATCATATAATTTCCTGTTTTGATCAGAGGAAACTGAGGCACCACCTAAAACAGACGTTGCCAATCACTAAACTAATGCCAGATACAGCATGACAACTCTTTTGTTTTTAGTCTGAGAATAAAGCTTTTTTTAATGAGTGACAAAAGTTCTTATCTCACGGGATTGAAATGTCTGCCCCATGTTTCCTTTCTTCTTCATTGCCTCCTCTAAATCTATTCTTTGCAGTTCTGCTATTAAAATTAATTCATTGTGTCAATTGTCTCTCTTTAGGCACTCAAAGTGATGTGTCAATCTCCTGCTCACAGCCCTTGCAATGCCTGACACTCCATCCTGAACCTGATGCTTGGGCAGAATCCTGACTTTGTAAGTGCTGATGCCTACCTCTCAGCCTGGGCTTGTTCTTCTGACAAAGGAGAGGAATAATCACATTTAAGACCTATTCACCCAATGTCTTTCAGCATTCCATTACTACAAATGATCCTTCACATCTAGAGGTGCTTTCTGTCTCCACCCATTTTAAACTCTATTTAATGTATCTCACACACATGTAGATGCCTACAATGTAGTTATTTTCATGCATTCAAAAAATATCATCTTGTCTTTTTCCTCTGATAAAGACGACCTGGTGCTGTAACCAACCCTCATTTGAGACACAGAGAGACATGTGGAAATCAACATAGACACAGGCCCTCTGTGTCACAGGACCTGGCACAGTTTGCCCAGAGAATTTGCAGATGACCCATCAGTGGAAATAAATGTTTGAGGATGGTTTGGATGAGGCTTTGAGCAACCTGGTCTAGTGGGTGGCATCCCTGCCCATGGCAGAGGGGTTGGAACTAGATGATATTTAAGGTTCCTTCCAACCCAAATCATTCTATAATTCTGTGATTCTATGAGCCACAGGAAACCCATGGCTCGGCAGCAGTTGCTGGCAGCCAGGCCCCTAGCCTCTACGCACCCTCAAGAAGCAGTGGCCTCCCAAGGAAACAATCTCCTCCTCCACACTTCCACTTCTATAAATGCCTCGCAAACATGTTCAGTGAATATGCAAACTGTTGAGCCTGCCTTTCCTCTTCCTCCAAGTAGCCCAGCTGCAGATTTTCCTGCTCAACCTCAAAAAGAATATTTCTCTTCTTACAATCTCTGCTGAGAACTGACTTATTTTTGTCAATTCAGATGCCATCAATTCAGCTGCTAAAGGAATATAAAGCTAGAAGCAAAAGAATATATAAAAAGTATGTACATACCCATAGCATACATCATATTTGTCGCACATTTGCTTGTGAAAAAATTCCATGATCCCATATTCTCCATTTTGTCTCATCTGTCACCACCCTTCAACTTGAATCAGATTATGCCAAATCAAGAACATAAAATCATTGGGGATTTTGGAAGCTAAAGTCTTTTCTCTTGAAACTGATCAACTATATATGACACAAGAATAAAAACATAACCAAACCCAATGTTAATGATTCTTTGCATTGTAAAGCTGTGCGAAGTCTTAAACCACCGGACCACGAGTCATGCACCAAAGATAGACATTCAAATAATGGTAAAAAGGACTTCCTCTTCCTACTTTTTCTATTCTGTGTGCCCATAATTACTCACAGGAAATGAATACTCGTATTCATTCACAAACCCTTGAGCAGCAGCAGCAGCAAGAGTATAGAAGATTACAATAGTGACATTTTTAATACTAGCCCCTTCTTTGGTATTCAGAGTTTGTCTGTTTAGGGTTCTCTTGACAGACACTAAAGAGAGAAACTACAGAAACACATTTTTTAAAAGGATTGTTTTTTGAGGCATTTTATTTCATTGTTAATTCAGTTAATTTCTGAATTAACTGAAAAAGCATTTCTCTGTAGAAATCACAATTTTGACCTCAAAATACTGAAGTACCACTGTTAGTTTGTTTTGTTGGAGTTTTTAATTTTTTTTCATTTACAATTTCTCTACAGCAGAGGCTTACTAATGAGAGGGAAGGAAAATGTGTGTCAATGTTGCCCTGCTGATTTCTGGATCTGCTGAAGTGAATGGCAAAATCCTAAATGTCACGTACTAAATTAAGATGAAACCCATAAAATTAAGGTATTACTATATTTTTCGTTGTTTTAAGGAAATGTATAATTGTTAGGCAAATGGTTTATTCGTAAGAGAGCTGTCGCATTCTGCTGTGGGGAACTGCAAGCAGTTCTTTTTAAATGGATGATTAGGAACAAAATAAAGCCAACAAGGCAAACCTTGTATCTCAAAACCATTTATTGGTAATGAAAACAGAGAAGGAAGAGGAGTTGCCCAAGTGAAAGAGGGTTAGAAGAGACAGAAAAGAAGAAAGAAAAATGGAAAAGGACAGAGGGAGAGGAGAGAGAGGGGACAGAGAGAAAAAGAGGGTGTTACCACTGGCCAGTCAGGGCAGTGCTGTCGGTGTTCGGGCGGCAGGAGGGTGAGCATGCTGCCTGCCTGGGGATGGGCTGGGACCCAGCGAGCCTGCATGGCTCCTGGAGGGGTGTGGCTTCCACAGGCACGGCTCCTGTGGTGATGGCACTGGACACAAGGTGAATGGGCGCTCAGACAGGAGGACCAGGACCCTGGGCAGGGTGGCAGCGACTGGCTGGATTGGGGTGGCAGAGCGGGTGGTGACGACTGGATTGGCACAGCTGGGTTGGAAGTGGGCAGTCCAGGAAGGAACATGGGAGGGGAGTGGCAGTGCGGTGGTCAGGACAGGTGTGAGGGCCAACCAGGGAGGGCAGGAGAGCCAGGAGGCAGCAGGCTGGGGCCAGGGCAAAGGAGGGGCGACAATGAACAGTACAATGAACGGCCCAGACAATGAGCAGTAATGAGCCGCCATGAGGAGCAGCAGTAGCGTGCCCCAACACAGTCAGTATTTATACCCCCTGGCCCCTCCCAGAGTCTGCCCACTAACAGAGAACCACTGCTCCGATCCAACCTTCCTGTGCCACCCATTGCTGGAGAGCTCTTTGTGACCTGTTTGGAGAAGTCCCTCTGCAGTGTCTCCTACTGCCTGCCTCCTGTGGAGAGCTGCCAGGCACAGTCTCCCCGAGATGGAGCTTCCCCACTCCTGGCTGCCTCCTGCAAGAGGCAGGTGTATGATCCCTGCCCCCACATGCCTCTGACAGCCCTGACAACCAGAGCTGAGGCAAACAGAAATGGCTGAATTCAAACTGAATTCCACAAGAGCCATTTGCAGAAATTTTCTAAAGGGAGCTGCCACAATCTTTTTCCCACTCCTGATGCAACAGAGCTTTTCATTATTGTCTGTACTCAGCACTATTTCATTTCACAATTATTTTTATCTTCACAATTATATTAGCTTTTAATGTGATACTATTAAGAAAAGGGTGATAGAAGTATGGAAAATTAGGTAGGTAGTAGAGCTCTTAACATTAATGTGGTTGCTTACATATAGAAATTTTTCCAGTTTGAGATTTCCTCAAAAAACCTGTCTACCCTCTGGCTGACACTTCAATAGATTATGAATCTCTCATAGGTATTCTCCTGTATCTCTTAGCTCCATAAGTTTTCTCATACATTTAGTGTCGGTGATTGAAACACGGACTCTGCTGGGTACATGTAAAGCCAACTTTTACTGTACAAAGTACATCTTATATACTGTTCCAAAACTAGCAGTTCAACAACCACAAACTTCAGCTTCTAGGATTACATCTTTAGCATCTCAAGCAGTTACTGATTATAACCTCTTTGCCTAATCTCCTGTTAACTATCCTACTTTTGCCTTGCCTTCTCCTCTTTATTTGTCTCCTGCTCTTTTGTTTTGCCCACTGTCAGACCTGGGGTATGC
>VZRF01008726.1:0-57384 GCA_013396875.1 Vireo altiloquus
TCGAATGTCCTGCCGAGCCTTGCTTGAACTCTGGCTGAGCCTCTCCTGCCTCAACTCCCTACCAGGCTTGACAAGCTCAATCTCTCTTCCAAGCCAGCTCAAATTTCCTGCCAAGCCTTGCAGAGACCCTGGCCGAGACTTCCTGCCTGGACTCCCTACAAACTCAATCTCCCTGCCAAGCAAGCTTGAACTTCCTGCCAAGCCTTGCCTAAACTCTGTCCAAGATCTCCTGCCTAACCTCCCAACCAGACCTGACAAACTCGGTCTCCCTGCAAGCACGCTTGAACTTTCTGCCAAGCCTTGCCTAAACTCCATCTGAGACCTCCTGCCTGACCTCCCTACCAGACCTGACAAATTCAATCTCCCTTCCAAGCAAGCTTGAACTTCCTCCCAAGCCTTGCCCAAACTCCGTCCAAGACCTCCTGCCTGACCTCCTTACCAGACCAGACAAACTCGGTCTCCCTGCCAAGCAAGCTTGAACTTCCTGCCAAGCCTTGCCCAAACTATGGGTGAGACTTCCCTCTCTGAACTCCCTGCAAGGCCTATCAGGCTCAAGGACCTACCCCTTTTCGTGGTCTTTGCAGCTACAGAACCCCCACACACCCAGAGGCGACCTGCTTTATCCCCAAGGAAGCGCCTCAGTCACTCCTCGATTCCACTCGCTTCCCCCCGTTCCTGGCCGGCCCCTTCGCAGGAGTCTGGAACCGCGGTACTAGGGGTCCGCACTCGCATTGGGGGTCCGAGCTGCCGGCCCCCATCTCACTCACACACTCACTCTCTCACCTCGAAGCAGGTGATCATTGTGGGAGGGGTCCTCTTTAGGATGAGTCCCCCCCCCTGAAATGAACAGGGCTAAAGCCTTTATTAAAGTTCAGCTCTTTATTATGTGAAGCAGCATGGCAGGGGGTCTTGACAGGATGCATTCCCACTATCATAGCTCCCACTGGCGATCCAGAGCAGGACGCATGTCAATCTGTTGTTAGGATGCAGTGCAGCAGATGTCCAGATCCCACCCTCATGGAAACCCTGGAACACTTGTACTTTTTGTTTCTAAGTCTAGTGTACACACTAGCTCAGTTCTTTGTAGGTCAGTGTGACAAGGCAGAAAAAGCCCAAGTCAGGATTAGGAGATGCATCAGTGTGGTGTGGCATTTAGGTCCTCTCACTGTGTGATGGCTCGTTGTCCCAAGGAGCTTTTATTCCAAAATTCCCATGATGCCGGTGGTCCCACGTATTTGCATACGCCTGCCTCCTCTTGGTTTCTGGCACCATTCCAGGAAGCAGTGAAGATGAGATCCGAAGAAAAAGGGAGTATAATTAGCAACAGTTAGGGAGATAAGTACAGGACAATCAACCAGTGATTGAGTCTTTTAACATTCTAATTGAGCAATGCAGGGGCTTACTAGGAACTTGTTTCTTACACTACCAGCACGACCCTTGTTGAACTGCTGCCAGTAGCAGGCAGGCAGGAAAAGCCTCTTGTCGCAGGTGATGCACATCACGGAGCTGTACAAACCAAACGCAAAGCTGCAGCCACCCGTATCCCAGTCCCTGCGCGGACTGTCTCTGGGTGTCACACACCTCAGCCAGTCGTTCCCAGTGTTCCACCCTCCTGGCCCACACAAGGAGGTGTAACAAGCTTGTTTTTTCCACAGGGACCCCTTTTCTCCCGTGAGATCCCCACAGGCTGATCCCTCCCGTGAATTCCAGCGCTGCATGACAGGACTCGGCACTTCTTCATCTGTCCTGCCCCAGGAGCCCCGGGGCTCTCAGGCTGAGCGCCACAGGGATGGACCACATGTCTCAGACATCAAGGGACATGGACGTGCCCCCAGCACCCCCAGGTGAGGCACCTCAGTACCAGCAATTCCCGGTCGGAGTCTGATTCCCAGCTGCCTGGGCTGGCAGCTGTCCCCCTGCCCCGCGGCTGCTTAAGGGACGAGGGATGGCCGGAACAGGGATGTTTTCCTGAGGCGTTTCTGGCAGTAATGTTAAACCTTCCCTTCCGACTCGAGGGGTCCTGCATTGTGCTTCTCTGCCTTCCTCAGGCCGCTGCCAGCTTGCTGGTGCCAGGATCGTTGCGGTTTGTGATGCTTCCCTCAATGCCAGGACGGTTGCAGTGATTGTTTTCCTTGATGGTGCTGAGACAGATCCTTCTTGCCCCAGCTTTACCCTTGTGTCCTCATGGGGCTCTTGTTTGCACAGGCAGTGCTGTGAAGGTGCACCAAGGAGCCAGGAGCAGCCAGCCCCAAATGTGGGTGAGAGGCATAAACGCCTACCTCATCCAAGGAGCATCCAGGGGACACAGGAATTGCAAGCAATGCCTGGTGAGTGCCCGAAGTGATGACCAAACAGCCCCACACCCAGCCATGCTGTCAAGGGGGTCTCTCGCTCCTGGCCAGGGTGAGAGAAGCCCAGCATAACCATGACTGGCTAGGTTGGGGCTGCTCCTGCTGCCTCTGTGTGAATATGTGTGGGGTCAAACAATTCCAGAAGGGCTTCAGTGCCACAGCCCCCCTGAACAAAGCCCCACTCAGGAGGTCTGTGCCTCACATATGGGGGAGGGAAGGGAGTTCAGGGAAGGTGAACCAAGAGCTGTCGGGGTCTGGCCCAGCTGCGTCCCATTGCCCACAGTTCTGGGTGGTGCTGGGGACAGCCCAGTGTTTGTAGGTACAGTCCCTGTGCACACAGTGAGGGTGAAATGCACTCTGCTTCGCAGAGGGGCTTGACCAAGTGCCCTTCCTGGGCCCTTCTGGGAGAGATGTGACTCTTCTGAATGGGGAAGGGGACAGGCATCTCCTGAGGGTTTCTGGAGTGTGCTCCCAGGAGCTCTGACTGACCGGTGTCTCCCCTTTTTCTAGGTACAGAGGAGGCACCACTGCCTTGGGCTGCTGCCTCACCTGCACCCCACAGTCTGTGACCCCTCAGTGCAGGGCTGCCCAGAAGAGCTAGAGTCACCCTCATCTCACTTCTGCAGTCAGGAATTGAGAGAGACCCTCCACACAGTGTGTAGCATGTGACAGGTATTTAATCCCTGAAGGAAGAGGCCAGGGTCCTTGCTGGGAAGAGCTCCCTGTAGGGGACAGTCCATGTGGCTCCTGGGTAACAGACACCCTGGTTCCAGCTGATAGGCACTACAGCTACTAGATACTTTGGATTAAAGATGCTTCTGGTTCTCACAGCTCTGGCTGATGGATGCATCAGCTGCTTATAGTTCAAGGTATTTGATGTTAGTGATTTCAACTCCTGCATCTTCCAGGTCCAGCTCCAAATCATTTTTCTGGCTGCTTTGCAGTTGAGGTACAAGATGCTCTTGCCAACAGACCTCCTCCCCTTGTTACACCTTGGGTTAGGGACACTTGGATTTCTCTTGAGTTTCAGATCATTCCAGCTCCTGGACATGCTATGCTAATTACAGGCAATGGATGTTCCACTTCAGGGTATTTGAAGCCCTGAGCTATTTGGGCTCCAAGCACACTTCAGAGAAGAGATGCTCCTACTGCTTCCAGAGGCAGAAATAAAGTCTGGGAGGTGTTTGCAAACAGTTTGAAGGGCTCCCAGAAATGGGAGACAGCCTGTCTCACAAAGAACACTCTTAAGGTTGGAAAACATCTCCAAGATCCAGTCCAGCCATCAACTTAACACTGCTGTGTTCATCACAAAACCACATCCCCAAGTGCCACATCTACATATTTTGTTCACACTTCCAGGGTTGGTGATTCCACCACTTTCCTGGGCAGCCTGTTCTGATGCCTGACCCCCTTTCCATGATTAAATTTGCCCTAATACCCATTCTGAGCCCCGGTGGTGTAGTGGTTAAGCACACGGCATAGCAAATTGCCGAGGCTCGGGTTCGATTCCCGGCTCGGGATGCTCTCCGGGCAGGCAGTGCTCGTTAGCCCTGCAAGGGGGCAATCTGCCTACGTCCGGAGGAGAACCTCGCTGCCACTGTCCAGAATCGCTTTGGCCCGGCAGATTGAACCTCGGGATTAAAGGGTGGGCTCAGATCTGCGCGCCCTGTGTCTCACCTAAAAAATCCAGTGCGCAGGCTGGAAGGTCTGAAAAGAAAAAGAGGCCTTCCCCGGATCTTCGTACGCGAAGGCTGGCCAGCAAAAATACCCATTCTAAAGCTCCCCTGACACAATTTGAGGCCATTTCCTCTCATTTCCTCTCACCCTGTCACTTGTTTACCTGGGAGAAGAAGCTGATCCCCACCTCTCTACAAACTCCTTTCAGGTAGTTGTAGAGAACAAAAAGGTCTCTCCTAAGCCTCCTTTTTTCCGGGCTAAACCTCCCCAGCTCAGCACTGATCCCACAGGGACAGGAGATGATGCAGTGAGGCATGACCCTGAGCATCAGATCAGGCACTCTCTGAAGCTCTTCTCTCTTCAAGGCTAATGCAGCGTGAGTGTTGATGCAGTGGATGGTGGCAAAAGCACAGTTAATGCAAGCCCCTCCTAAAACAGCATTCCTGCCTTTCCAGGATGGTTCTCTACATTTCCAAGCTCTTTTGCTGTTCCTTCATTTTTGGGGCAGAGCAGTGGTGGTGCTGCCTGCATGAAGTACAGGGAAGTAAACCAGACCACCAAGTTTCACATCCCACACTGTTACTGGTAGACAAATTCGATATTACTTCTTTTCTTCCACCGAGCCTGGTGTCCCCTAAGCAGCTTTGTATTTCAGGAATCCGTGCAGCGTGAGCCGGGAGAGCAGAGTGTCAGTCACTAGAGGGCACCAGGGAAGAAGGATGCTGAGAGCTCCACTTGGTTCTCTGCTTCACAGTCCAGCACACAAAGGAGGAACAGTTCTTCAGCACTGCCCTGCTGCTGCTGCCGTTTGTCCACAGGAAATTCCCCCATGACAAGACATTTCTGCTCTGGCACAAGATCCCAGCAATTTAGCAGTGAGAAGGCAACACCTCAGCTGCTGGTGCATATTAGAACAGCAACGGAGGGATGTAAAAACTCTACCTATTAAGTTGTCCCTGCCCTTTCTATGTGTTTGGGACATTCACTGCACAGAGGGTGCAGTGCTTGCCACGGGAGTGCTTCAACTCCCTTCCTGGGACTTGCTCTCTCAAAGAAATCAAAGACCTGGGAAGGAAAACACGACTACAGACACGGAAAGGTGTTAGAAGAATCTGGTGTTAGCCACTTATGGGACTGTTGTGTTCACTGAGAGGAAACAGAGCTCTTGGATATTTTCTAGGTAAGTTAATTCTCAAGTAAAACAGGCTTTGGCCTGAAAAGCAAGGTACAGTCAAAACACCTGTAAGACAAAGCAGGGTTGTGAAGACTTAGAGCTATAAGCCTAAATTCAGGAGGCTGGAACATAGGCAGCTCACTCTGAGCAGCAGGGAACCTGCTAGGAAACCTCCCACTCAAGTAAAATGTGTGATGTTAGCATCACAGTGATTTAACTGGTACTTTTCTGGAGCACAGTTGAAGTCATTTGATATGGGAATGTTAAGCCTTAGAGGGGAAAGGCTCATCATGTTATTTCCAGGGCTAATGAGACAGATCGCATGATTCCTGAGAGGTTTGACACCAAGGTGGAAGTACTGTACCATGCCAGCCTGATCTGCAGCTCAGGAGAATTTCTGGTGAGCGTCATACTGAGCAACATTGGATTCAACCTCCACATCCTTTCCTTGAGGTTCATCACCTTGAGTCTTTCAGTAGCAATTGCTCAAACAAGATGTGTTTTCTTCTCCTCCCTGTAATAAATTTTTATTATGTTTTTCAACATTGCCTCTCAGTGCTGAGGTGGAAGTGCAGAGCCTCATTCAACTCTAAACAAAGAAGGGGCACAGCCCAGGACCTCACCTTGGCTGGTGTGGCTGCTGCACAGAATCCAGCTTTTATTTTGGTTAATGGACAGCTGGTGGTGACCTTCTGCCAGATTTAATATTTAAACAGCACGTGGAAGCTGCTTGGAAGCACTGTCTGATAAGGGGATACCTCACTAATGGTGTGTGTAACATCTCAGGGTTTATGTGTTGTGAACTGACCAAAGGTCAGTGTGTGTTTGGGTGTGCCTCACATCTGACCAAGTACAAAACACAAGTGTGAAAGGTTGAAATCCATGTTTAATCAGTTGCTAACATTAAGTAATCCTGCAATACACCACAGATTTACCCAAAGACAGATGAGGAAAAAGTTATGAACTCCTGTCATGTGTTCTTATCTGACAAATAAGCACGTGGAGCAGGCACGGCCTTGGAGACAGTAAGATAGAAAAAAGTTCATGAGGGTAGAATTTATTACTGAGTTTTGCACTCCTGAGGGCACAGGTTTTGAGCCCTGCTGCAGTACATGAACCCTGGGTCCACCTGATCCCCTTGGGAGCCATGCAGCAACAAGGCCAATGAGATGCCAAAGTGTGCACTGTCTCTTCCTAATGAAATCTGTAATCTTATCTCTGAGGAATCGTGTTCCTACAGTGCATTTCTTTTATTACTAATTTGAATGTGAATGGCTCTGTACTATTCTTATACAAGACCATTAAACATCTCAGCCACTATCAGAGTTGATAATACAGTCCCTTCAGACTCACTTATACATGTATCTGAGAGAGAAAACTTCCCAATAAAATCAAATTGCTCCTGGCCAGCTCCCGAAACTGCAGAAAGACAGGTTGAATTCCTTTCACTCAGTGTTTCAGACTTTAATGGAAGCATCAGCTGGGGCTTTCCTTCAGGCAGTCTGCTCCATGCCTGAGGACAGGAACAACTGTGAATTTATGCACTCAGAAACGATCACAAGGATACCTGTGCTCACAATTAAAAAGCCCAAATCATATTGGCTCTTAACAATAGAGCAAGTATCTGTGCAAACAAAATAACCACAGTTTTTCATCTCCTTTTGTTGTTGTTATTTGGTTGGTTTAAGCATGATCACCAGTCATGCTGAGAGCAACAGCCCTCTCTCTCTCTGCATCCTGTGCAAGTTCCTGGTTTTTCCTAGCTCATAGAAGAACATCCTGAGTTGGAAGGGTCCCAAGAAGGATCATAAAGTCCAACTCCTGGCCTGGCATAGGACAGTCACAAGAACCACACCATGTACCCAGGAGTAATGTCCAAAATCTTCTTGGACTCTGTCAGGCTTGAGCTGTGGTCACTTCCCTGGGGAGTACTTTCCAGTGCCCAAAGATCCTCTGGAATATTTTTTCTAATATCCAACCTAAACCTCCCCTGACATAACTTCAGGCCATTCCCTAGGGCCTTGTCACTGTCTCCACAGAGAAGAGATTGCCCCTCCTCTTGACCTCACAAGGAAGCTGTAACTCCAATGAGGTCTCCCCTCACTCTCCTCCAGGCTGAACAAGGCAAATTACCTCAGCCATTCCTGCTATGGCTGACCCTCTAGAACCTTCTCCATCTTTGTTGCCCTCTTTTGGACCCTCTCTAACGGCTTAATATCTTTTTTATATTATGCACCCTAAACTGCCCCCAGCACTCGAGGTGAGGCATCCCCAGTGCAGAGCAGGACAATTCTCTCCCTTGCCCGGCTGGCGATGCTGTGCTTGATGCCCCCCAGGACACAGCTGGCCCTCCTGGCTGCCAGGGCACTGCTGAGTCACATTCAACTTTCCATCAACCAGGACCCCCAGGTCCCTTTGCACAGCGC
The DNA here is from genome assembly GCA_013396875.1 of Vireo altiloquus. NCBI lineage: Eukaryota > Metazoa > Chordata > Aves > Passeriformes > Vireonidae > Vireo > Vireo altiloquus. The sequence goes on from VZRF01008726.1 coordinate 7,629, forward strand.
TGCTCTCCAGCCTCCCATTCCCCAGTCTGTCTGGACATCCAGTGTCACCCCATCCCAGGTGAAAAATACAGCACTAGTCTTTGTTTAAACTTCATGTGGCTGGTGATTTCCCAGCTCTCCAACTTCACAAGGTCTCTCTGCAGGGCCTCTGCCTTCAAGGGAGTCAACAGCTCCTCCCTGTGTAGTAACTTAGTTAATACACCTTTGAGTCCTGCACCCAAGCCGCCTGGGAATAGCCCAGATCTGATACTACAAAATGTCTGCTGAGGCTTCTGGCCCAGGATGCAGATATGCTCCCTGAATGAGATAGCAGTATTTCTGCACCTACTCAGTCACATGTGCACCTTCTCGAATGCCACTGGGACTATGCAATGATTTTCACTAGCGGCTGACATGCTTCTAAATCTCATATAAATAGGGTAGAGAGTTAATTATTATAAAATCATTGATAAAGGAAAGAACAACGTCTCAGGAGCATGGTTTATGAACAATGATATACTTACCTATCCTAGGTTACAACCATCTAAAAAATCTGGACCTGTGGTGTTTGGTCCAGGACAGCTCTTAGAGGCAGCCTTGATGCTTAATAATTAGTGATGAGTTTTGCTGGGAAAAAGAGAGGATAAAAATTATGATTTTAACTGGAAACCATCCATAACATGTACTGTTCTGAGTCGTCTGCCAAGGAGAAAGATTGTGACTCCATGGGCTTGTGCATTTGTCAAAGCTCTGGCAGAGCCCTCACATGGGATGGCAGCAACAGAACCGAAGGAGCTGCTTCAGCATCCCCCAGAGTTTGCCCAGCCTCATCTTGGACGTTATTGGAAGCTACAATTGTCCTGGAAAGCAAAACTGTATTGGGGAGCATATAGAAGAGGTGGCATGCTCATCATTGATCCTGCTGCCAGTGTTAGCACAACTCCTGCAAAGCTGTGGCTGATGCTTCCCAGTATCCTCAGCTGGAGACTAGTGCTCCTACCTTGTGTAACAAAGGCTGCCCCAGCTTTGGTTCCTTCCACAGCACCAATGACACGCCCACATACTGTCCTGTGAAAACCCTGCTCCGATGGGCTCAGAAAAGCCTTCGCAATTTTGCAGGTATTTGGAACTGAAGGACAACATACCCGTCTCCGGGACACTGAGAGAGAAGACATCACAGCCAGCTGAGCCTTGTCTGACATGCCGTGCTGGCACTCATCCCACCCTGCCAGCTGTGCCAGCCCTGTCCGTGGCTGCAAGCCTCGGGCAGGTGGAGATGTTCTCCTTCACTCACTGTCACCGCTACCGACGTGGTTGGGTTGGGGCAGTTCCCGGCAAGGTGCTGCCCTTGCAGATTACGACTTGTTCAGCTAAAAGGAGAAAAGGTGAAAGTTGTGATTCGCCCTGGCCCTGCCCTCCCAGCAAAGCCCCGTGGCTTCCCCAGCGTGCAGGGAGAGGGTGGAGACTCCCCGGGGTGACGGAGCGTAGGGAAGCCAGCTGCCAGCTCATTCTGCAGCAGATGTGATGACCCGGGCGGCACTGCCCTGCCCTGAAAGGTGAGCGAGCCGTCGGGGCTGTGCTGCTGCACACCACGCTCCTCCCTTCCCTGGATCCCGCAGCCCTCCCAGCGCTTCTGCCGCCTCCTCGGCAGCCCGGCAGCGCTGACCCGGACCTGCTGCTGGTGAGTGGGTCGGTAGCTCAGCCCTTTCACTGAGGCACACTCGGCTCGGTGTAGTGGCTTGCTTCCTCATCCGTGAATTGCTTACCGTGCCATTGCTATGGAATTATATTCAGCAGCTGTTTTTCTCCAACGGCCAAGGAAAACACAGCGAAACCCTCGCCTGCCTCCTCCCAGCTTTTCAAAGGATTTTATTGGGAAGGCAAGAAATCAATGAAAATATGCTTTATTAATGGCAGGGGGGGAAGCTTCAAGGCTTAAATTAAAACCAGTAAAAAGGTGAAAAATGAGAAAATTTTTCAGCAACTGCCATCCTCGTTGTTCCCTCCTGCACGTTAAGTTGTGTGCCACTTGCTCGGTCCTCAGTTAACACACAGTGGCTCTTCTTATGGAAGGTAGGTTACAAATCCCCAGTAAATCGGCTGGCAATTAACTTACAAATTGCCTGAATCTCATTATCCTTATTTACTCAAACGGTTTTAATTTACTACACATCTTTCTCAGAAAAAGAAATGTGTGGTCCTGGCCCCTTTGCATCCCCACAGACATTCTCTGGTCAGTCTACATCCCTGGAAATGGCTAAGGAAGTGGGGGAGATAAGATATACTTACAACTTCTGTGAATTTATATATATCCAAAGTCCAAAATGCACATGCAGTACTATTTCAGCTTACAGGCTGCAAGACTTAATTTTGTACCCATTAAAAATAAGGGAAGTAATAGTGCACCTTATTGTGGTTTCTCTGGCATGTTCAAATATCCAGAAAAAAGAAATGGACTGCTTTTAAAAGGGGTTTTGGGCAGCTTCCTGTAAAAAATTCTGCTGAAAACTGCTTCTATCTCTAAAACTCTTCCTCCTTAAGTAACTTCAATGGTTATTCTCTATAGAGATAAAATCTTTTGAGTAACTGCCTGGATTTTAAAAAATGCACATCTGAATTTTGTTATTCATAATTTTACTACCCCTCCTATAGTATTGTTTTGCAGTTGTGTTTTTTCTATTTGAACTGTTAATCCCCTGGTGCCAAAAGATTTGCAGGGACACTGACAGGAATGAATGGTCCTTAGCTTTTTATGTTGACAATATATCTTAAGGCACAGAAATACGTTTACTGAAACTGTTTGAAAGACTCCAGATGTGGTATTGTTGTGGTTCTAGTGGGTTCAATTGAACTTTGTAGCAAGTTTTGTTGTTTGATGGTTTTGTTTAGTACCCCTGTGTGTGTAGGGAAAATGAGATTTTGTACTTTACAAGTCTTGGAAGAATACTCAGGAAAGTGACTAAGACTTTTATTTTATGTGCATTGAAACAGTAGGCAAAGATATTTCTTGGTTGTTTTTAAGAAAGTGATTTCATTTTGCCATTAATTAAAGGTTTAGTCCCTAGATCCAGTACTTTGTCTCCTGACAAAATTTTCTGAGACTAAATATCTCTGAAGGAAAGGATTTTCTATTAGGCTTGAGCTGAAATAATGCTGAAGTCAGTGGCAATAAAAATATTTTAGAACTAATTGGCAAAACAAAAAAAAAAAATTGCAAAATTTCCAGACAGTTTATCAATTTTTTATTTTGCTGATGCAAAGTGTATTATAACAAGGGTTGATATGATGAGGATATGAAATGCTTTATATAGATTAACAAATATTTCTGAATACAGCAGGCAGTACATGTTGTCATTGACTCTTCTGCTCATTTCTGATCTAAAGTAAATACTTGGAAGCCATTGGCAATAAAATCTGAGAAACTTCATTTAAAGTTTGCACAGAAATTGATTCAATTAACATTCATTTTGGTTGTTTCTTTGTCCTGCACAAGCTCTGACTTAAAATGTTTCATGGCTGTATGTCACATTAAACTCAGTTAATTATTTTTAAAAAATTAAAATCTGCAATTTTTTTAAAATTCAATTTTTAAGGAGCAATTGCAAACAGCTGACAATTACATTAGCTGGGAAGGAGCAGAACCCTCTCTTCCTCTGGTGAAGTTTATTGCTAGATCAGAAATGGGGAGGTTGATTTTCAAAATACCAAAGTACCTTATCTCACTACAACTCTTTATTCCACAGTGAAAAAGAGGCATCAAAAAAGCAAAGAAAATCAAATGCCTAATTTTAGCATGTGAGCATCATTTCTACTGTTAGCACTTCATCTTCCCCCAGCACACTGTTAGCTGAGATCCAAATTGCCACTCTCAGAGGCTTCCACAGATCACCCAGGCAAAGCCATGGCTGACCCAATCTCGTGTTGGTGCCAGCCCTGCTCAGAGGGAGAAGCTGGGGTTTGGGACTTCCCCAAGCCCCTTCCCGCCAGCATGTCCTGTCAATCTGCCAGCCCAAGGAGCTAATGTGGTGGAGACAGGCGCACTGGTTATGCCCCTTTGAGAAGAGACCAGCCAACACAGGTTTCCACAGTTGAAATAACCACTCCAGCCTTAAGCGAATGAGCATTCTGCAATTTCCCTCTGCAACAAATTCTAGCAGCTCTGAAAGTGTAAAATGCTATTTTCAGTATTAATGTAACATTTGAAATAGATTTTTTTTAAATTTTCATAAATGACACGTCCCCACCAGTACACTTTTTTTCTGAAGGGAGGAACAGAACACGAGTAAATCCACGTTCCAGACGTTCCACCTACAGCACCCTACCCTGTCCCTGCAAGTGGCAGAAGCACCTTGCAGCCTACAGGAAGAGCTGTAACAACTTACACCAGAGGTCCAGTGAGGCCTGAATCCAGCCTCTGCTCACAGCTGCCTGTAGTTAACGCTTTCCCAAGGGACAATAGCAAAGAACATATTTTTTCTCTGGCAATTTGGGCTATCAAGCCTTCCTGAACTGGAAGTTTCCTGCTGACAGCTGTATTAAATAGCCATTGAGAGACTGTTTGCTATGGATATATGTAGTTCTTCCCATACCTGGTTTATTTATATAGCTTCTACACACATTTTTGCAAGGATGTGTACAATCTCATCATAACTTGATTCATAGATTAAATTTGACTATGACAGACTGTCTGCCCTTAGGAATGACACTGTGAAAGCAGTGTCATCCCTTATTTGTGAAAACAGTTTATGATTCTCTGCTTACTGTCTACCTGTCTAGTTCAGTCTGGAAGACTGAATTTGTTTGATTCCTAAAAATAAAGTTGTTTTCTAAAGAGCATTTCAGAAATTTCATTGCAAGTGTTGAGCTAGGTTTTTATGCCGGCCTTTGGGGAAAAAGACCAAAATCCAACAAAATCAAATGAAACAAACAAAAAAATGTAACCATTCTTTTGGCAATGCCTGAGGTCAAACTCTACCTCATTTTTTTTCTCATTTGTTCATGATGTTGCATCAGTAATACTGAAATATTAAGCTGAGAAAAATATGTGATCAAGCAAAATACTGATCCAAATATATGTAGTGATAGATCAAGGTCAGAGTCACACTGTCTCCTGATTTCTGCACTCACCTTGTGCTGCTTGGTTATCCAACAGCTCATGGGATTTTCTAATGCCATGGTGTTGCCCCTGTGGTTGAGTATTTGGTGCCTAGCTTGGCAAATATCTTCTTAGTACTTGGTGACGAGTCAAGTGACAAGCTCCCACTGCAATTCTGAATGCACATCTCTAAGTTACCAAAGCATCCTTTCAAAAGGCAGTGATTGATGTCCAGACAGATTAGCCCAGAAACAACAGGATAAATGGCTTTGTGAGATTATCTTCCCTCCTCCAGGTAGATAAATCTTCTCTGGCACAAGTGAAAGTGTATGCAGTTTATCAGTAAAAGGCCTCTATATTTTAAATGTTGCACATGTGGTTGATGTTCAACTTATTCAAAATGCATTCTAGCTCAAATTAAAGCTAGACCCATTGAAATTACATTTTGAACACGGTTTCTTTGCACTGGGCCAAGATTAATGAATACTAAAACATTAAGACCTTATATTTTAGTCAGCACAGAAGACTGCAGTTTTCTCAGAAGAGGCAATCCTGGGCTGGATTTGGGATAGCATCCCTTGGAGACACATGAACCAACCTTTATGTGCAGACAGGCTGGTTGCTGAACACAGAACTTCCAGAGGTTTCACTGTGCTGATAGCCACAAATGAGAGCTCAGCTGTCTGTCGAGCGGCCTTAGCAAACTGACAAGATAAAGGCTTGGGTTTGGGTTTTTATGTGACCATATGAGCCTGTTAGATTAAATGGTGCTTTTTTTTTTTTTTTTTTTTTTTAGGTTTCTTTTTTTTTTTTTTGAAGGCTCCTTTTTACTAACAACTCAAATTCACTCAGCATGTCTGGAACTGTCTCATAATTTGCCTCCTTTCTTGCCGTAAGCAGTGTAATTGTGCTGAGTTAGGGGACTGGTCACCCCAGAGCTCCCAGCTGCTCATCTACCCTCCTGACTCCCACAAACTACTGCATTGCTAACATTTCCCATAGTGACAATTAAAGTCATTACACTCTGATTAGTCAACGTGATATATAAAGTGAGGCCAGATCCTACCTCTCACCCAGATGACCCTTAAGGAAACACAAAGGGGACAAAGGTCTGCATGCACAGGGACAGCCAGGAATGCTCCACAGACAGGTGGATGGCTCACAATCAGGAGCCTGGCTGAGGACAGAGGTGAGATAACTTTAATTATTCCACAACTACTTTCTAGTTTTCACATGGAAATCAAACTCAAGGAAGAGAATTAGTTGGCAGCTCTGTCAGTTTCCATGTTGCTATATCCTTGGCAAAATCATTCAGATTAATAGAACAGTGGCTGCCTGTGCCCAGGTCCTACTGCTGGGGAGTGTTTGGAGGGGGAGGATTCTGTGGGAAAGATCCTGGGGTTGTGCTGTGGCAGACAGAGTCACGTCCAGCTGGTGTGGCAAAGCTGAGCATGTCAGTAATCCTGGTAGAACCTCTCTGGAAACCTGTGTAAGAAAGAGCAAAAGATGTTCAGCAACTGTGAGAGAGGAGTGATGTTGGGGTGCTTGGACCTCGCTGACTCCTGGCCCAGCTGTGTTCTTTATTTCAATGTCCCTTGTCCTGAAAAGATGAAATGAAGCTTCTTTCTGCTGTTTCAAGGCTTGTTTATTTTTCTTTCTTATCAAAGTTCTGGAGGCACAGACTGTGCTGTGACCTCCAGTAACACGATGGCAGAATGGCAATGGCTGCCCAAAGCAGGTAGCTTTTATATCTATTATCAACCAGTTAGAAAGCTTTACATATCTTGTTTTGTCCCCAAAACCAGTGAATATCAACCTTATTGACATGTCTCCTCTGCACTAAATTCTATCTACCAATTAACAAACCACAGGAACTGAGATCAGAGAAGAAAGGAAAAGAAGGAGAAGAAAGAAGAGAGAGAAGAAGAAACTGACACCCTAGAACCTCCATTTTGTCTCTATGTTAATATATAGAGCAAAACCTAAAAACTACAACTACACACTCTGTGGTACACTACTTTTCATTTCTCTAGTGCATTCAGGTTCTCCCAAAAGTGAAGAGAGCCTCTCACCAGCTTAGGTCCCAGGCTAAGCTATTTTGAGGAGTTCTGGGGATAAAACAAACACCCAGAGGAGCAGGAAAAGTTCCCAGGCTTTTTCTGGACTCCAACAACATGAGAAAATGTGGGAGAAACAGACCCAGAGAAGGAGGTCCAGGTGCCAGAGTAGATATTTCCCTCAGAGGGTGGCTGGGTGGGCAGCTGTGGCTACCCAAGTTCAGTGACCCCAAGAGACCATCCGGGTGGAGGAAAACTCTTCTACCTCCCTAACCTCGGCAGACCCAGCTCCAGGTCCGAGCCCACAGGACCCAACTTTCCTATCCAAAAGAGAGACTCCTAGATGGGCATCTTCCAGGCCCACCACAGGCCCAGTGCTTAACACCAGGCCCAAAAGACACATCTTTCATCTTCATACCTAACCAAACCTTCCCTTTCTTGTTTTTCATTTCCAGAGGAAGGATGGTAGAAGGCCAGCCACACCTATGCATTCAGATGTCAGACTCCAGTACAAATGGCATTCCCAGCAGAAGGCAGTCCTCGCCAGACTTGGCTGGCAAGGCAGGAAGCGTGCTCACCTTCCACAACATCTGCTACCGTGTGAAGACAAAGACCGGGTTCCTGTGTTTCCGAAAAACAGCTGATAAAGAAGTTTTGAGAGATGTCAAGTACGTATTTAAACATCTCTTTAGAATATGAGTAGGTTTTATTTCTGTCCAGAGAGCTGACTTCACTCATGTCACTGAGCCATTTAGCACAATATGCGGATCAAGATTTAGAAAAAATATTTGTACATGTGGTTGCTTTGTGTTGGCAGCCAGCTGTGCCACTGGGCTGAGCCTGTGCGTCAGAGAGGTCCCTTCCCACAGCCCTGGGGGTACAGCCCTCCTGGCTGCTATCAGCACGGGGCACAGCAGGCAGCTCTGCTCGCTCTACACTACCTGGCAATCCTCCCGCTGTGCAAGGGTGTTTAGCTGAGATACCAACAGCCTGTTCTCCATGCTTGTGTCTCCTTCCCTCAGGTGGCCTTGGGAAAGGCTAATTTTTGAGGGGTTTAACTTAAAATGTTTAACACATTAATATGTAAGAGGGTTAGGTTAACTTTGAAGAGATTTAAAGGTTTCTGGGGTTTTGGCATTTTTTTGTTGAGTTGTTTTGGGGTTTTTTCCCCAACAGTGAGCACTACTGCCTTTGTTCATATGGCCTTTGTTCAATAATCAGTGAATAAACTTTGCCCATTCACAGTTCAATAGTTAAACTCAGTGGCAAGTGCTCATACAATATGCCATTCCAAGTCACCCATGACTTTTAGCTCTCTAACTCCAATTTCTGTCATAAATATTCACTCTTTTGTGTAACTCTGTCTGTCCTGCTCTTTGCCCAGGGAATTTCCACACCTGCTAGACATGAGCTCTTAAAGGCTTTGTTGCTTTCCTCAAAAGCCATGTGTTGTGGTGCTTCAGTTGACTCACATGGGTCATTTGTGACATTTCCCATCTGGCTTTTGAGTTTCATGGGACTTTAATGCCAGATACAGAGAAACTATCAACTGCATTTTAAGTACAAACAAATCCCTAGTTTATTCTGTCTACAGGGACCATTATTCTCTCTGTCGAGAGAACAATACTTTTAGAACAGAATATGGCTAAAGCAAGTGCATGCTTCTCTTGTAGAGATTCATGGGGTAAAAATATATGTACAGATTTTGCTACATTTTAGTCATGTTTCTGTTCTTAGGAATAAAAGTTAAGGTGAAATCTGATCATAAACATTGCTTGTGATTAGGCAGCTTCATTAGTTCCAAAATCAATGGGATGCAGAAAGTAGTTTTACAGATAAGTTACACTGGCCTTCCAGTTGAAACAGGCAAAGAAATAACCTCACCCTAATTATTTTGTAAAACCTATCTATTTTATATTACAGTGGCATCATGAAACCAGGACTGAATGCAATTTTGGGGCCCACTGGCAGTGGTAAATCTTCGTAAGTGCTCCCTTTGACCTCCACAGAAATTATACCAAGGGGAAAATGAAACTGCACACATTTAGCATAATGGACTTCTCTTTCAGAGAAAGACTGAGTTTTTATTTAGGTCTGTACAAATCTCACTGTTTTCCAAGAAATGCTTGAACTCAAAAAAAAAAAATCAGTTTATATGAGAAAGGTGAAATTCAGTTTTAGTCCACATTTTGCTGACAGCTGCTCCTTACTCACCATTCTAGGTTAAAATAAAATTATTGAAAAAATGGACATGAAACAGCGCAGATCTCATTTCCTTAGGAAACCAGGACAAAAGAAACTCAGTCCTTGGAAGTTGCTGGTGGTTTTCTAAATTGCAAACATTTAATGTGACATGCTTTTACGTAGATGTTCGTTCCATGAACTGAGTTTATGGTTCAGAGAGCTTTGCCTTCTGTATGTTCATCTGAAAAAGTAAACAACTTTTTCCTTTAGGCTGCTTGACATTTTGGCTGCAAGGAAGGATCCCCATGGGCTCTCTGGTGACATTTTGATCAATGGAGCTCCTCAGCCTGCCAACTTTAAATGTATCTCTGGGTATGTAGTACAGGTAAGTAATTTTTATCACTGTGGATTCTACTGTAAGAAGTTGCTGCTGTGTTGCAAATACCTTACCTTGACCCAAGAATCTAGAAAAACTCCTTAAAATTACAGTCAGCATGTTACAGAAAGGTGGTCTCTCAAACAAAATGTAAACCTCAACTTCCTGCAACTGACAGATTCCCTTTACAAGAGACAAGCAGATGGTATCTAAAAACCTCCCCTTCTTCCTCCTTTGACAAAACAAGTTGGGAACACTTTCACCCTAACCCACATGTGTCAGGGGGAAGATGTTCTTCTTTGGACCCTGACATCTGGTCCGGCTGTGTTCCTTGTTTCAGTGTCCCATGTCCTGAAAAGATGAAATGAAGCTTCTTTCTGCTGTTTCAAAGCTTGTTTCTTTTTTGTTCTTATCAAAGTTTCAGAGGCACAGACTGTGCTGTGACCTCCAGGAACATGAGGGCAGAATGGCAATGGCTACCCGAAGCAGGTAGCTTTTATATCTATTATCAATCAGTTAGAAAACTTTACGTATCTTGTTTTGTTCCCAAAACCAGTAAATATCAACCTTATTGACATGTCTCCTCTGCACTAAATTCTATCTACCAATTAACAAGTCACAGGAACTCATGTCAGAGAGAAAAGGAAGAGAACGGGAAGAGAGAAGAAGATGAAGAAGGAGCTGACACCCTAGAATCTCCATGTTTGCTCTATATAATATATAGAGCAAAATCTAAAAACTACAACTACACATTCTGTGGTGCATGAAACAACCATCTCCTCATTTCTTTGGTGTTCTCAGCTCATCCAGAAGTGGGGGTAAATGCTCCAATGAGCTTGGTTCGCAGACCAAGCCTTTTTTGAGGAGCTCTGAGGGTAAAACAAACAACCAGAGGAGCAGGAAAAGTTCCCAAGCTTTTCCTAGACTCCAACACACATGGACCCATCATCTCTTTTCCTTCCCTCTTTTCTCCCTGCTCTCACCTGCGTTGGGCTGAGGCTGCACTGGCAAACACACTGTGATAATGACCTGAGCAGTAGCTGCCCCTTAGGTCCCTTCAGCCCTTCAGTCCCTCCCTCAACTACTCCAAAAAACTGAATAATGTAAGAATTCATAAGGGATAGTTTTCAATACTTTACTCTTTATGCATTTTGATATCATGCATGATGGAGGCTGTTCTTATATGGCATTGTTTTATGAATTAAGGCAAATACAATCATGTGCATGAAATCCACAGTCTGCTACGACACAGGCAGTGAAGATGCACCTTTCTGCATGTTCTGGCTGCTGCTACTGTTCCTCTGCTTGCAAGGACAGCATAAAACATAAGCAAATGCAGTTCTCAGAGCAACCACCAAGTATCTACCATTTTTTTAAAATGCAGGATGATGTGGTGATGGGAACCCTGACTGTGAGAGAAAACTTGAAGTTCTCAGCAGCACTCCGCTTACCAAAGTCAGTGAAGGAGCAGGAAAAAAATGAACGAGTGAATCAGATCATCAAGGAACTAGGTTTGAGCAAAGTGGCAGATTCCAAGGTAAGGCCTGTAAACAGCATGCTTAAACCATGATCCAATAGCAAGTGGTTTATTAATTAACCAAATGGCTTGTCATAGCAGATTAAAAAAAAAGTACATTTCAACAGGCTGTTTCAGTAATAAAATAATAATGACATTTCTGTATGGAGATCTGTACAGACTGTGCTCCTGCTGCCATATGGTATTACACTGCAGGCAAAGGGAAAAGGAAAGGAAAGGTGAAAGGTGAAAAAGAAAGGTAGTGGTTGGAGAAAGATACAAAACCTCCAGCAGTACTAACATTAAGAACCAGGCTCTGTATGAGGTGATGTTTACATCTGTTCCTGAGTGTAGGGCCAAAATTCCTTACAACTCTCCCTAAACACTGCCATGTGGATAGGATGCTGCTGGCTCAAGGATTTCTCATTGGGCCAAACAAGACAAATTCCTTGTTTTGTATCAGGTTGGCACCCAGTTCTCTCGTGGGGTGTCTGGAGGAGAGCGGAAAAGGACCAATATTGGGATGGAGCTCATCACGGATCCTGCCATTTTGTTTTTGGATGAGCCAACCACGGGACTTGATGCCAGCACTGCTAACGCTGTCCTACTGCTGCTGAAAAGGTGATGGCCTTGGAAACAGCTTCCCATTCTCAACCCTCCACTCTGCTATACTTCAGTTATATTTGACTTGAATTACAGTTCGAATGAGGAAACAGGGTATTCAGACATGTAATTATTTATCAGTGAGACAAGGATGCAAATAGGATAGGAAAGAAAACTGTATTAATTCTCTCTCTCCTAAGTGAGAATTCTTTTCTCACACAGACACTATAAATATGACCTCAATATTTTCTTTTTTCCCCTTTCTTCTGCCTTCTCTGGCATACTAAGTCAATCAGACTTCATCAAGACTTAACTGAACTTTCAAATTCTCTTATTATTATTATTCTCAAATTCTAAGCACTGAATCAATTCTCAAAGCTGACATCTCTGTCATTCTTCACATTCAGGATGGCAAAACAAGGAAAGACAATAATCTTCTCCATCCATCAGCCTCGGTACTCCATATTCCGACTGTTTGACAGCCTAACACTGCTGGCTGCAGGGAGAGTGCTGTACCATGGGCCAGCCCAGCATTCCATTGAGTACTTCCAGTCCATCGGTGAGCACAGCTTCCAGCAGGGTCAGCCTTTGGTTTGCACCAACTTGAGATAAATGCCAATAGCTCTGGGCCAGAATTGGACATGGCGTGTCTGAGCAAGCCCAGCATTTTAACAGGCTGAGCATTTCTCTGGGTGTTTCCCCTCTTAACATGCATGTGGATTTGGCTGAGCTGTTCCTGGGTGCCTCTTAATTAGAGAAAGCCCAGGCTAGGGCTGGGAAGAGCACACTGACAGCTGTTACCTCGCTTTTGCTGACGGTGATGCCTGGCAGTGCTGCTCATCCCTCTGGAAAGCATGGACTTTCCAAAGGCTGCCACACCTTTGGTGCAGGCTGCTCCATGGACAGGATATGTGGCTGTGCTCTTGACAGCCAAGCACAGCCCTTGGCCAGTCACACAACCCACTCAGGACTTGTAACACTGTCACCACAGGCTACCAGTGTGAGCCCTACAACAACCCTGCCGACTTTTTCCTGGACGTCATCAATGGAGACTCCACCGCCGTGACAATGAACAAGGCTGATGAAAATAACACAGGTATGAAACCCAGAGCTGAGTCAAGTTATCCTAACGTATGGGAATGGAAATTTAAGAAACCGTCTTGTTAACTCTCAGCACAGAGAAAGAGCTTCTTTCATCTTCAAGGCAAACCAGCTGAAGTCCTGTGGAACCAGAGATGACAAACCAGGACAATTGTTCCAGTTAAGGAACATTTGATGTCATCATTTGATGCATATTTTACCTAATGGAATAGTTTTTCTGTTAGAAAATTACTGTTTTCCTTCCTCTGAGCAGGGTGGGAAGGGGTAGAGATGGGGTACCACTGCTCACCTGGTGTTTCCCTGAAGTTGTGCTGAGGCAGAAATTATCCCCAAACTAACAAATCAGCTCTCACCTATTTTATGGAGCATGCTTTCTCACCCTCTTCTGCTGCCACTCACTAATAGCTTACTCTCTTTTCCCAGGAGTGAAAAGGCAAATGAAGTAATGAATTCGCTGTGTGCCCAAACACAGTTTCACTGTATCTTTACCAAAGGAGCAGCCATCATTTTACAAAAATGCTGTAATCAGGGTCTGGCAAATGTTATAACTGGCATCACACATCATATCTGTCATATGAAAAGCCCACACTGTACTGTAGTTGAGAAAAAAAGGAGGTCAAGCTGAAATTTATTTATGACCAAAGTAGACACATACAGGATTACCTGGATCAAAAACTTGGGAAGTCCAGGATTATGTCATCAGATCTGTGAAATGGATCACTTACAGAAACCTTTGGGGGCAAAGGGCATGTAAAAATAATTTTTTCATTAAAAGCCATATTGCTGCCAGGTTGAAACTCCCTGGGCAGACAGGGGTTTGCCTGGCCAGAATGCAGAGAGGCTGCCGCCTGTGGGACAGGTTGTACAGACAAACACAGAGGTTTGGTCTTATTTATACCGACTCCTACAAACTGCCTGCTATGGGACTGAGTGCAGTGAATTACTGGAACTATGTGTGAATTTTAATTATTATGGTTTTTAAATCTTTTCAGCAGAGAGCACTGAAGAACGCTCTGAATATGATAAAACAGTGGCGGAGCAGTTAGTAGAAAAATACTCCAACTCTTCCTACTACCGAGAAACAAAAGCATATCTAGAGAACATTTCTTCAGGAAATAAAAAGAAAACCAAAGCAGTTTTCCGGCAAATCACGTATGCCAATTCCTTCCTCCACCAGCTGAAATGGGTGTCCAGGCGTACATTTAAAAATCTGATAGGAAATCCTCAGGCTTCCATAGCTCAGGTAAGGCTTTTTGTATCTATGATTTTGTGGTATACACTGAATCGATTCAGCTCCTGGATTACTAGATAAGTCATTGGGATGGTTTTGCCTCTTGATATTTTGACTGCAAGAAGCATCTGAAGAACACATCTGAAGAGTGCTCAAGACCTGGGGATAGAAAGTGTCCTGAATGCTCCCAAATGTTGGACTGTTCAGTAATAATTTTGGGCAACTGAAAGTCTTTGGGAGGCAAGACTTTTCCCAGCAGGGCATTCTGCTGCTTCCAGCCAGGAACACATTATGTCCCAAGCAGTTTCACACATTTGCTCAAGAACATTCTTCAGATTTGACTCTTAATTGTCCAGGCTCAGCACTGTGGAGTTTGGCCTCAAATCCTCTCCCCTGCCAGGAAAAGTTAACAGACTGTATTTGCGTACTTAATTAAACTTCAGCACAAAGTGAAGTGCTGGCAGCTGGCTCAAGTGCAAAAATATTTTCACAGTCTCGTAATGTGTGTGCTGCTTGGTCATTTGGCTGTTCATGTTGGTGATGATGTCTTCTGGACGAGGCATCATGAAGTCCTCAATGGGGGTCCAACACCCACCATGAAAGATAAACCCTGACTCTGTTAGTGCTGCTTTTTCAGAAGGATCAACACCAGAAGTGTTGACTCCTTCAAAGCTGCACATTGCCTTCAAAAATAAAGAATGTACAGCTGGTCTCTGCAAAATTACTAATCCTCGGGAATCCCCTAATTCATAGACTGCAAAGTCTGCAGTCACAGCACCACCAAAACTCCCACTGCAATTCTCAGCAATTCTAGAGAGGCCAATAGAAAAATTGGCCTGTATCCAGGGGTATAAATTATCTTCATCATGGTTTATATAATGAGTGAATAAATGGTTGGTATGGAGGTAAAATGAGTTTCAGAATCCCTGAGGTTAAAAGGCTTTGAGTATGTGTGTGTGCCTGTAGGTTGATACTATGGAGATCCTTAATAATTGCTTTGTAAAAGCTTGACCTTGTGACAAGAATTAGGCTCTCAAGAACCTCCTTCATAGCCCAAGGTTAATGGTTCTGACTTGTTTCTCACAATCTTTTTATCTCCCCACCCTAATTAGGGATGGATTTGTCCAGCATTCTTTTAGGGGTACATGGCTCATTAAGCCTTTTTTTCATTAATCTGCTCCAAATTGGTCTTGAAATGATCCCTGCTTTCCACTACAACTGGCTTAGGAGCTGAATTATCCCTGACATTTGCTCCTTTCGGCAGGATCTTAGTGAGAGGGTACCATGGATCAAGTCATTTATGGTGTTAAGACTCATGCATGCTTGGGCTTAAAAATGACAGAACTGCCTGATACCATCAGTTTTCCTGAGCTTTTTGTCATTTGCATTTAGCATTTAAAAAGTACGATGCACACACTTCAGTCTTTTAAGTGACATCCTTGAGGCAGCTGTTATCTCTGCTATTTAAATAGTTACAGACTGCAAGTATCAGCATATTTGCAGCCCTGTTGTCCTATCTTGTTAAAACAATCCCATGAATAAGATATGTGATAGACCCCAGTAATTACACACTGTGGAGCATGAAAATAAACTGTCATCCTCATCCTGGCACTCAGGAAAACTTTTGAAGCAATGATAATGATACTTTCCCTCCTCTTTTCTCTTTTTCCCATTTAGGTGTGTGTTACAGCTTTTCTGGGACTGATTGTAGGTGCCATTTTCTTTGGCCTTAAAGAGGACTCTGCTGGACTACAGAACAGGTCAGTCAGTCTAGGTAATGGATATTCAAAAATTTGATAAAGATCCCTGTAAAGGAGCTTAATACCTCCTCAAAGCAAATGCCTCCTTTACATTAGTAAGGCCAAGCCTGTAGAAGTGAGGATGTGTTTTTGTCCCTCTAGCAAGGTCCCTGCAGAACTGAGAGGGTTAAAAAGTACAGACTTGCGGCTACATAAACCTAGGTAACCAAAGCTTTAATCTTGCAACTGTTTCTATTCACACACCGGAATTTACCAGCAGCAAGTCAACTAAAGCTAGATTTTCAAATTTTGCTTGTCCATGTATCATTTTGACAGCTGTAGGTACCTGACCTGACACACGAGTTTACAACTATGAAACCTCTGGGTTCTTGATCTTGAAATTCTTAATAACATTTACTTTAAAATGGACAAGTTTTAAAGTGGCTGTGAAGTGCTTTCAATTTTTCTGGAAAAGGTGAAAACTACATCTCACACTGCTTATTTTGTTCCTCACAGTTTGCAACAGACCAATGCCTTGCAATCTGAGAATCCAAATTTAACACGTCAGGAAATTGCATTAAGAAAAAAGCCAAACTACAACCCCTCAAAAAAACCCCTCAGTTCATTTTCTGTCCTTCAACTGCATCAGAAAATGTGCTATTCCTGCATGCCAAACCCAAATAATGACTGTACCATGTCTATGTCAGGCTTGTACAAACTCAAACTTGTAGCCAAGACTTTTCCCATGGATTTTGGGATGGGAGGTCAAACACTGCCTAACTTCAGGCACTACAGGTGGATTTACGTACTCTGTAGCGGAAACACTACATTTACACCCCATTTTTAACAACAGCTCACTCTTTTGCTATTTTGCAGAGTGGGTGCAATGTTCTTTTTGACCACCAACCAGTGTTTCAGCAGCATCTCAGCAATTGAACTCTTCGTTGTGGAAAAGAAGATATTTATGTAAGTAAAACATACAGAAAGGTTATCAGGCACTACTGTTAGACAGTGAGTTTGTCTGACATGCTGTAGCTGTCATTTAAGTACAGCTAGTGCAGAATATTGAAATTATTTCACTGACAGTGCTCATTGCAAATGTACTCTGGGTACTCTGCTAGTGAGTTGTCTGCAAACACCCAAAAAGATATCTATGATTATAAATGGCTCAGAGTTTAAAATTATTAACATAGCAGGAAAAAAGCCCTTGAATAC
The DNA here is from genome assembly GCA_013396875.1 of Vireo altiloquus. NCBI lineage: Eukaryota > Metazoa > Chordata > Aves > Passeriformes > Vireonidae > Vireo > Vireo altiloquus. The sequence goes on from VZRF01008726.1 coordinate 24,725, forward strand.
TCACTTTTGGCATTGATTAATAAGTTTGTGACTTGCTAGTGAGGGCAATGAATATCATCTAACTGAATTCTTTAAAGCTATGCATATTATGCTGTATAAAATATAAAAAGTATTCAAATTGTATCCTCTCTGTCTCAATGACATGACACATGAATTTACTAAAAATCATGTGCACAAATACCCATGTACAATTTGCATATGAAAATGTTACCAGTTCTGTAGCGTGTGGCTTACTGGACAGTTGCCTTACAGCCTAAGTATGAAAGATTTTCTTCCATTTTAAGAAAAAAAATTCTTCCATTTTGAGCTACAATTCATTTGTCTCCAGATGAAAATAATCAAACTGGTTTTTAGTGGTTGAATTTGTAACGTGCTGTACCCGTCTCTGTGTTCCAGACATGAATATATCAGTGGGTACTACAGAACATCTGCATACTTCATAGCAAAGCTAATGGCTGATTTAATACCCATAAGGACTATGCCCAGCATCATCTTCACCTGCATAGTTTACTTCATGCTAGGCAAGTATGGCCTCCTACCGTCTCATTCCAACCCCCTAAACAAATCAGCATGGCACGAGCATTTGATAGATATGTATGTATACAAGGATATTTCTATAGGCTGAAGCAGTGGCATGGTAGTAGTTACTGAGCTTACTTTTAGCACACCATGTTGTTTTCTGCAGAAAAGACACAAAGATTTAAGCATTCATCAGAGAACCTGTGGCATGTCTCATCTCCACTGTCCCTAGAAGGAAGCTACAACCATTACTATGTAGTTTTGATTTCTTTTCATCTATGGCCATTTTGGCTTCTGATCTCTTTTACAAGATACTTTTCTGATCCTTGCAAGATCACCTAAAAGGAAAAGGGTTTTTTTAAAGATCTTAATACTGTGTGAATTAATACCAGCTTGTTGGCTTCAGTATGACTTTTATCCCTAAGCAACAGGACACAAGGACACATGAGCAAGAGGCATTCAGACTGTGAAACCAGAGTGAGACAGACCTTGCTACCGAATCCATAGCCACGCAAAGGCTGCTGTGTTCTTTAGGGGGGCTCTCTGCTGGAAACTAGTGAAATGCTGTACAGCTGCTGCTCATCGAAGTGCACTAGAAGTTTCTCCTTTGATGGACAACTTGAAGTCACTTTGGATGTGTGAAGTACAGTACTTCTACACATTCTGCTATCCTCATTGTTACTGCAGTTTTGGGCATACTACTTATTCGTCCTATCTTCCACTGTCAAGACAGACACATTAGGGCTGTCACAAGTACCACAGCAGTCTTGGGTCTCAGTGACACAGCCTATGTCAGACAAAGTGTATTCTGTAGGCAGGACACCCTAGGAAAGTCGGGATAGTGTTCAAGTTATGGCAGAGCTTTCAGCAGGATCATACTGAAACCCTTCTTGTTCTGATCTTTAAGGTTTGAAACCAACAGTAGAAGCCTTCTTTATAATGATGTTCACCCTTATGATGGTGTCCTACACAGCCACTTCCATGGCACTTGCCATTGCAGCAGGACAGAGCGTGGTCGCTGTAGCAAACCTGCTCATGACTATCACGTTTGTTTTTATGATTGTGAGTAGCACTGTTCAGTTCTCTAGACTGGATCATGAAATCCCAGAAAAGCTGAAATCCAGAAATCGTACCAGACCAGCATTAAGCTGAATTCTGCAAAAAGCCTGTTGGGGTTAACATATCCTGATTTGTCTGATTTTAGTATCCTGATGCTGTGGGGTGGAATGTTCTGATTTGTCCTTTGAATTAACAAGAAGTCGGGGGCTGGAGGGTTGGGTATGAGAGGGTCAGTGGTTACTCTGCCCTCTTTTCAGTTCCTCTGGCAGCCACCAAATTACTTGGAAAGTAGGAAAGCCACTTAGGGCCGCACTTCATTCTGTCTCCCTTAACTTCATGAAAGGCAAACGTGTCTGGCTGAGAACATGCCCTGCAGCCCCCTGCTTTCTGAGGCAATTACCCCAGCTGTTCTCAGCTGCAGATCCCACCTTGGGCATGTTAAACTGGACAACATACAGACAGGCATAGTCAAGACACAGGCACCTTAAACAAGGCAGCAGCGCTAAACCCACAGCCAAAATCCACGTTGCCTCAGGCTCAGGGCACATAGACAAAACCCAGAGTGGACCTCCAGCAGTCCCACACATGGAGGAGCAGAAGAGTTCATGTTAATCCATGTGGGACCCCCAGATAGGAAGCACTTGGGCTTACTGCACAGGAGAAAGCATTCCCTGTTACCTGTTTTGGGGGGAGGACCTGAGGTTATGGCCCAAATCTTGGTAACATATAAATCCTTCCCTATCCCTTGTTCTTCCACTGGAAGAGTTTCTTCCTCTAGAAATGCTTTCCCATTCCTTTTTATCTGAAGAAGCAAAGTCAAGAGCTAGAGAAGAACCCATGATAAAAGCATGCAATTTATAATTTGTTTCTGTTGTTTTTGTGGCTTTTTTTGTCATTATTGCCTCTAGCTTTTCTCTGGATTGCTGGTCAATCTCACAAGCGTCCTGTCCTGGCTCTCCTGGCTCAAATATTTTAGCATCCCTCGATATGGAATGACAGTAAGTGCTCTGTTTTCCTGTGTACAAATCTGGAAATGGTTTGCTAGAAAGCAATGTCTTTAATCATGATAAAGAAATTTTCAAACTTGATGGCCTAACGAGCAAAAGGAAAGCTAATTAAGTACAACAATCTCAGAGTATTATGCAGTATCTTGAAACAAGAAGGGCTTCTCATCAACCAGCACCCACTGCTGTTTACAAGACCTCATTTCTGTAATTAGGAAACATTATATGAGAGACACATATGAAACATTCATATGAGAGACACAACTACTACATCCACTGGAATTCAGCTGGACAGAAATGTTTCAAAGTAAAGAACAATGTTATCCCCCTCAAAAAAAGTAGAGATCTTCTATTTGTCATTTCCATCAATCAAACAAAAACTTGTCAGGCTAGAGCTTTTCTCCTAATTTGTGAAAATTTAAGTCAGGGTGATGTTTTGGGGAGAAATTTGGTCCTTACTATGCCTGTGCAGAAATAGTCTTGCCTCTGGGGGAGGTGGTAAAGCCTGTTGTGATGCATGCTTTACAGGGTGTGGGCTGCATACATTCCTCTTTTAAGAGAAGAAAATAACTCTGCTAAAAAATGGGGATTTGGCCAATATAATAGTGATACGATCACATTTTTAGAATGAATTTTAATTGCATTGTATCTCATCTTGTTAATGTATCACTCCTTTACATACTAATTACTGTTGTCATTGTTTCTTTTATTTTAAAAGGCTTTACAGATCAATGAGTTGACTGGTCTGAACTTCTGCAGCAGCAGTAACAACACAGTTTTAAGCAGTGAGAATAGATATCAACAGATAGGTCAGCTGTAAGTATTTTGGTACACTGAAATGAATCTCACCATCAGTAACTTTAAAAGTCCTAGAACATTAGTTTGAGTATCAGAGACACTGATGGCCAGAGAATCTGTGAGTTTTTACATGGAAAATGAAACTTTGGCTGGGTTTTTGCATTCTCACTGCATGGAACATTCTGCTTGTTGTCGTATTTAATATTTATAACTCTAGAAATATCTGGCATTATGCTTCTCACTTTTCTAAAACTGTATTTAGTGAGAGCTAAGCATACACACACTACAGTTGTACAGCCTCACAAAATCCATTTCAGCTTCCTACGTGAACAGGAGCTGCAAGAAAAGCAAATTGACAAATGGAAAATGAACCACTGACATATAGCTGGTGTTTGCCTGGCCTACTACAGGCATGGAATCAAAGTGTCTTCCTAGATCCAAACCAAAGATCTTCCTGGATCCTACTGACTGGTTTACAAAGTGACTAAGTTTACCAATGTGTGTGTATTTATCTGTAGGCCATGTACTGGAGAGGATTATCTGAAGAGTCAAGGCATCGATGCGACCCCCTGGGGCCTGTGGCAGAACCACCTAGCTCTGGCCTGCATGTCAGTAATCTTCCTCACCATCGCCTACCTGAAACTGCACTTCATGAAGAAGTTCTCTTAAAACCAGAGGGAAAGATGCAGTTCCCACTGTCCAGCAATTTGGTGAACTAACTGTGCAACTGACTTGATTATTTTTAAAGAGACCTTTCTTTGTACTTTTATTATTACCCAAGTTAACAACATGAACGCCATCTTTGTATATTACATACTTTCTGTTAATTTACTCTGCCAAAATGTCTAGCACGGCTCACCCCTCTTTGCCACAAAATGTGTACAGCTATTTGTTTCTTCAAAAACTTATTCTGTCTTTCTTCATGTTCTAGCTATGAACTTGTCAAACATTATAACTAATATTTAGTGGATTAACCTGAAAAAAATAGTAGTTCCATACTTTATTTAACGCCTACCTTCACCACCATGTAATTCAGTCCAAAGTGTTGCTTATCAGGACCAGTGTTGCTTATCACCAACACAGTCTCAGCTGCTTACGTGGTTACAGGATACGTGAGACAGGGAGCAAATCCTCTCCGTCCCACTGCTGTTTTCTATTTGGGAATCCCTACAGCTGAACCACTTACATTTTGAACAGGCTTTGACATCCTATTGCACAGATAATATTTACCACAAAACTCCTAAACTTTTCTTGCTTTCTACTACTCATTTCAGCAGCTAGTTATCTATAAGAATGTATTTATGTGAAACAAATATTTCTTCCGGTTGTCCAATAGTTAACTCTGTAAATTTGTAAAATTCTATACCTCAGTTGCACGTGCAGAAATTACAGTAGTAGTCACGTCAGACTTTTCTGTCACACTATAGGCTTTAAGTTATATCTCTTTTTATCCAGCACTGTATTTTACACATTCTAGTGAAAGGTGTCCCTGCCCATGGGAGGGGGTTGGCACTAGGTGATCTTTAAAGTCCCTTCTAATCCCAAACTTTCTATTATTCTATGATGTATCTCGTTCTCCCCTTTACTTTGGGACTGATGAGTACAACTACAATGCTTGCAAAAGCCAGGAGACACATCAATAATGTGTAATATAATAACGCTAACATATACTTTTACAAGCAGTGTAAGCAGGGGGGAGAAAATTATTAAGAGAAGGGAAACGAATCCAGAATCCCTGAAGGTAAAAGGCTTTGAGTATGTGTGTGTGCCTGTAGGTTGATACTATGGAGATCCTTAATAATTGCTTTGTAAAAGCTTGACCTTGTGACAAGAATTAGGCTCTCAAGAACCTCCTTCATAGCCCAAGGTTTTTCACAATTTTTTTATCTCCCCACCCTAATTAGGGATGGATTTGTCCAGCATTCTTTTAGGGGTACATGGCTCATTAAGCCTTTTTTTCATTAATCTGCTCCAAATTGGTCTTGAAATGATCCCTGCTTTCCACTACAACTGGCTTAGGAGCTGAATTATCCCTGACATTTGCTCCTTTCGGCAGGATCTTAGTGAGAGGGTACCATGGATCAAGTCATTTATGGTGTTAAGACTCATGCATGCTTGGGCTTAAAAATGACAGAACTGCCTGATACCATCAGTTTTCCTGAGCTTTTTGTCATTTGCATTTAGCATTTAAAAAGTATGATGTACAGAATTTAATGATTCTGATTATATCACTAGCTCGACTGAAAACGTGTTTTCATGTATGAAAATTCCTTTTAGTTTGCTTATACTTTGACAGCAAGTGATGTAATTTGGACTCTTGGAAACTTTAAAATACTTATTTATATTTAAATTATTTACAGTTAGGTTTTAGGGTATTCAGTCTGGATTAAGATTTTTATTTTACATCCTCCATATGAACCACTTTAAAATAATTAAAATAAATCACAAGCTGATGGTCGTTATTTTCCAAAGAATCACTAAACTAATTTAATTCCATTCTTTTGAATGAAGCTTTATGATAATCTTACAAGATACCACTTTTAAATTTTATTGCTTTCAGTACAGAAACTAAGGGTTTGATATTTTCTGTTCCAGTAACTGAGAGTAATTGCTTGTTCCTTGTAGTGAATGCCCATGAAGGCAAGAACAGATAGCAAACTGGCTGGATACAGCTGATACATCATCCAGTTGAAGTGCTCATGTCCCAGGAAGAATATTTAAAACTTACACATGTTCTGAAAGCTATTAATTCAGAGAAGCCTGAAAAAACTCTATGTTTATTTAATAATAATGAAACAAAAAGTAAAAGGCAATCTAAGTCCTGATAGCAGCCTAAGCAGAAAACCTGTACTGATTGAGAGCTTTTAATATGCAGAAGGGCACTGGCAAAACTGAAATCACTGGTATTCAATTTTTACTCTTTTAGCTTCTTCTTTGTAGCAAAAAATATTTAATAATCAATAACATCAATTGTTGAAGCAATTGTTCTGGAATAAAGAGTTATTTCGGTGGAATCTGAAGCAGGCTAGTAAGCCTGGGGGCAGAGCAATATGAATGGTTTTTGATGAGGAGGCAGAAGGCTAGGCAATACAGAAAACAAATATCATCTTCAGAATTGCTGCCTTATTTTCAAAACTGATGTTAGTGAGTAATTTAATTGATTCTGTAACATATTTAGATGCAGTTGGACAATTGCATGATATAGACTGCTGACTTTTCAAATGACACAGCTAAAAGGTCCACAACACTGACTCAGGGATTGTGACTTATTTTTCACAGTGTACCAAGGGTTTATAAACTCTATTTGTGCAAGCAAAGATTTAACGAGTGCCTGAGTGCTTGCTGACCCTCTAGTTCTCACCCTGGGCTTACATGTTTTGCTGATGAAGCCACTACTACTGTCTGGATGCTTCGGGATGCACAAGGAATGTCATCTTTCTTGACTTCAGTGCTGGTAGATACAATAAGAGCCTTGTGGGCCATATACCCACCACCTTTGAGGAAACACATTTCATTTGCGTCTTTCCAGGAGGCTTTGAGATATGTGCTTGCAGAGTAGCATCTCACTAAGGCAGAGAATAAATCAGTAAAAAGATACGCAGCTCTGTGTTGTTCCAGCACAAAAGAAGAATTTAAAAAAAACAACATAAAAGCCACAAAGGATTTGTGTCAGGTGGACATTTGAAGCTGACAGCCAATAATGATTAATATATCCACTTGTTGGGGTTTTAGAAGTTCCCCCGTTCTTTCTTTTTCCCTAAAGGAATTTTTCCCCATGTCTTGTTGCTAAGGAACAAATTGCTGGGCACTTAAGAGAAATGAAGGGGACCTGGCCACAGGGGAGGGTCCAGCCAGCTGCCCTCTGTGCCTGGAGCTTCTCATTGGGCAGAGAGGCCGCGCGAGATTGGAACTCGGGACGGAAAGCAGGCACAGCCCGGCTGGTAGTGCGCTGGCATCCAGAGCGGAGAGACAAAGGCCGTCCTGCCCGCCGCTTCTTTGCTGCTGCCGCTGCTTTCTGCCGCTCCTTCTCTGCCGCTGCTGCTGTGAGCTTTTTACTACACTGTAGCCGCGGCACCCCCTGCCTGCCGAGACGTCCGAAGGTCCTGCTGCAGCTCCGGAGTTTGGTACATCTCATCCACAACGCGGGATTTGGGTCCATCTCTCCTGCTCCAGCCTGCTGTTCCCGAGGTCCCTCTGCCCTCACAGGGTCTGTGCAGTGACTTCCCCTCCGCCATCACCGCGTGGTGCCGAGCTCGCTCCGCAGCGCCCCCTGCAGCCGCGGGGGAACATCGCACCCGCCCTGCTCACCGGGAGAGGCTGCTCTGGGTCTGCTCTGTTTGGTGTCACTGCCACAGCTACTGCTGTTTGTTTGCCTTGTTAGATATATCTATTAGTAAAGAACTGTTATTCCTACTCCTCATATCTTTGCCTGAAAGCCCCTTAATTTCAAAATTATAACAATTTGGAGGGAAAGGAGTCACATCTTCTATTCCAAGGGAGGCTCCTGCCCTCCTTAGCAGACACCTGTCTTTCAAACCAAGACACCACTAGAGAAGGAAAAAAGAAAACAATTAAGATAGCAACAGCACAAAGAAATTTAACTAATGTATGTTAATATCTCGTTTTCAGAGACTAAATAATTATAGATTAAGAGCTCAAAAACCAGTTTCTTCACATGTGGAAACAGATGGATAGGCTCAGGGGCAGCCTAACCTAGCTTGCTAAAATAAGTAAATTCTGCTCCTCCAGTTTCAAGTATTTTCTTCATATTTCAAGAGAAATAATCTTTGCCTCCATAAGGTTTTGAGTCATGTCTGGTTCACTCTCAAGAAAGCTGTATTGCCAATATCTTAGTCACCCTGCTTCTTCAAGAAATCAACTCTGCAATTACTCCCTGACTCTCCAGGATTATGAAATAGCCACCTGCCTTCTGATTACTTTTCCACTGACCCAGTGGGCAGAGAGTCAAATGCTTAGGATGCAATACCCTGCTCTGTATGGCTGCAGACAGGCACTGCAGGTAACGTGATGGAGATTGTTTCTGGACACACACCAGCATCAGTTCAGGGTGAATCAAAGCCCTTCAAATTATCCCCGTTATGGATTTGTAGTTACGTATTTTTGGTTTGCAAATTTTCTCTGGGATGTTGATAAACTCTACAAGTGTTCAAACTTTTATTTCCTGGATGAAAAATTTCAGTATTCCTTGCTACAGTGCCAGGTTTTCTGCACACTTTATACATGACCTTCCAAAAGAGAACATAATCATTTGGAAAATAGAAAAAAAAGGTTAATAGATTTCTAATATTAACTGGTAAATGGCATTTTTACAAGCATCAATTTGCTGCCTTCTGAACATTCAGTGAAGTGCAAGAGCTCACTTGGTGTTTAGCTGTGTCTTTTTACACAAAAGGTACATAGCAAAAGGAGACAGTATAATCTGATAATGTGAATAACAGCAATGCTAACAAAGACTCCTTAAGTTGCTGCCCCAGGTCTTCCATGTGACATATTTCTATTTGCTAAACAATCTGTGATTATGTTCTTGCAGACACAAACAGCTTCTTTCAATCTAAATATTTCCCTCCTTTAAAATGAGTTCTCCTGTCAGAGCTTATTTTCACCTTCCTGTGCCATAAAAAAAGGGAAAAGTCACCTGAATGTAAATGCTTTGCCTCTCCCAGTCCATATCTACCTCCTCTTCTTGCTGGACATGAAACAACAACCAGTTAAGACAGCTAAAGCCCTTGTCAAACCTGTTTTTCCCTTAACTGTTTCAAATTACTAAGCCAGGAAACACACCTGGCCTTTATTACACAGCTGTGGCATCACAGGAACACCAACAGAAATGGAAATTTCTTTCCAGTGCCTGCCAGCTCAGCCTTTCTGCAGCACAAGGTCTCTTGTGGCTGCATCTTTCAGCACACAGACATCTGAAGCTGGGGAGCTGGGGAGCTCAGTCTGACAGCATCCACCTTGGCTCCAGGAAAAGCTGGTGCCAGTACAGAAGTGTGCTTACCTCAGACTTTGGGATGAACTGGTAATTGCAATGCTTTTCCTTTGAGTGTTTCTCAGAGTTTACATCACACCACTCTCAATGCAATAGTGAAAAGCAGCAGCCTGTGCACAACATACAGGCATTTCTAGCAGTTTTTATTTCAAATATACCTTAAATGGGACTGCCCTGAAAACAAAGCCTAACTTTTCTCACTGGAAATGATTTTTTTTTAAAAGTAGATCTCAAAATCTGACCAGGAGTTAAACAAAATTCTGACTCTGTGGGAGTTTTATATTGTTAATTTGTTTTGTGTGAATAGTTTTTTATTGAAGATTTTGTCCTCTGTGAATATCTGCTAATCTTCAACTCTTTTCAAGACTTTGCAAATGAATGAATTTACTAGTCTAAACTTTTGTCAAAGTGTCACTGGTAAAACTGTGGCTGGTGAAAATTGCCATGATCAGTCCTTTGGAAATCTTACTGCATTTATTACTAAAAACTTTTCTGAGATCCACACAAATCCAATACACTTCCCAAATCTCAAAACCCTTCTTGTTCTCTTCCTAGCACCCCACTGCTGGTAGGCCTGCTCCAAACACTTGAACACCTGGCTGCAGGAAATCTGTTTTCACACTAAGTCCTCTTACAGAAGGCAAAAGTTTCCTGCTCTTTGCCTCCTGGGATGAAGTTTCAATCTCTCTAAGTATGCCTAGGAGCAGAAAGAAGGCAGAAGAGCTGCCAGAATCCCCAATCCAAGGAAAACTCATTATGCCACAGCTGTTTTAGCATTACTGGTGCTTAAGCAGCATGGTTGTAGCAGCCCTTTGAACCAAGCTGGAAGCAGCTGAATGTGTGTTAAGGAATCAGTGTGAGGTGACACAAATAAAAGACAACTTTATTGAATGTCAGTGTGTCACCTGAACCATTAAGCTGTCACTCCACCTTTCTGTACCTATTTTGCATGATCAGTGCTTAAAACCTGGAAGTCCTTGTTATACAAGTGACAATTGCTTGCAGACCTTTTATCATAACCTTTTTACCTCTTTTCCTCAGTTTTTGACCAAGTTTTTCTTGTTTAGCTTTACTGGAGAAGAATATTTGAATATACAAGACATCCAAATGATGCCTGTGGACATGGAAGAATTACTCCAAAAAGCTCATATTCCAAACATGCATCTCAAACTGCACTTCCTGAAGAGACCTTCCAAAATCAGCAATGTTAGAGCATACACACAGTATATGAAAACATAAAGGTTCCCACTTCCCACACACTGTGACTTTTATAATACACTGGCTAAAGACTTAATATACTTAATAAACTCAGTCTGTATATTTTTCATTAAGGATTGAGATGGATATACATTAATCGTTCTGTTTTCATTAATAAGGTATACTTTCAAGCTGGCAAGACACCTGTCCAGAGAGAACTATGGATCCTACACATGAGCCTGGGCTTTCCAAGCACTATTCAAACCCTCCAGATGCTGTAGTATTCCCTCCTGAAACAATGGAAAAAATAAAGGGGAATAGAGAAAAAAAAGAGTTAAATTAGAGAGCAAATGTGAAGTAATGAAGAGACAGTTACTAGCAGTAGGAGTAGCAGAAAGTTACCGCTACCTGAAATAGCAGAAAGCAGACCTGTGCATTTGCAGAAACGCAAACCTGAAATAAAGTGTTGAAAAAAAGGACTGTTTGGGCAATGAAGCAGTAGGATCAGCCCAGTCCTCTGTGTTCATTTACATCCTCTACTCCCTTTATTAGATAATCTCAAAAAAAGGTATGAGATAAAAGTAACACAAATAAAATGTAGGATTCTTCACGTTTTATCATAAACAGACCAAGCGTAGGGTACAATGTTTGCTTTGTAGATTATATAAAATGTTTATTAGGAAGTAAAGTGCTCAGTTTTACAGATCAATACATTCTTGATCATTGTAGAAGACTTGCATAATTAACAGCTTCCGAATAAGACGAAACACCGTACATTACTATGCAAAAACTGTACCTTTGTAATAAGTGACAAATGATATTATAATCTAAAACTGAAAAAGCATCAATAAAATGTTTGTAACATTTGTCAAGTGGCAATGCACTTACTGCAAGGCCCACTGTCAACACACACGGGTACCCCATGGAAAATTATTGCACTTCAAGATGAAGTTTGTTATCAAGTAACGACACGTTACAGAAATACACCCCAACAAATACAGCTATTAATGCAAACTTTTTCATAATAAACATATATTACAAATGAAAGATGAACTGCATGACTGAATTTACATTTTGAAAGACACATTTTGGATATTAATATAAAGACAAGGCTCTGTATATTTAAATTGCTTTGGTATTGTATTTTCTGTTTTCCTTGCACACCAGATGGCCATGTGCACAGCTGGTGTTTCTTTTTGGTCTGTTTGTTTGCTTACAGTCAGAAATGCAGTTCAACACTGAAAAATTTCCTCAGAAAGGTTTCTGAAGTGCAAAACCTTTCAATCATGGCAAGAAAGAGCTTAGTCTGAATGCCCTCGTCCCACACAAATGCCCTACCCACTGTGCTGTGCACTGTTTTGGCAAGTTCATGAGGACTCTCGTGAAACGGTATGAATTTCTTCCCAATACAGGACATAATAACCCACAGAAGAACCTACATAAGAATCACAACCTGTTCTCCCACATAATTCTGTTCCCAAGACACAGCTACTATGAAATTCCAGCACTGAATTTCCTCCTCTTTCACCTTACATTAATTAGGTTTCTGTGTGTACGGTTTCTCATAAACTTAAAAATAGGGAAAGGCACAAAGTTTATTTAGCTTTAGCAAGTTCTCTGGTTAGAGGAAAGGCATTCTGAGCCACTGCTCACCCAGGCAATGCCATTGCAAAAATATATGGAACACAGAAGTTTTGCCTAAGCAGCACTCCCACAAGAACGAAGAGCTAACAACTGCTTATTGAAACAGAAGGCACCAACATAACACATGCTACTTATACTTTGTTAAACCGGTGTTTTTCCTCTATATACCCTACCAATAGCTAAGATGTGATTGATTACGTAGCTTTCCATTATCCTTTTCACCAGCTCTGAGTATTTAAACACAAGACAACTGCCATCTTCAGGAAAAAAGCACAATTGACAGGCTCCCTCCTAAACTAGCATTCCACATTTGGAAACATATTGCTAGGCAAAACTCCAAACATTGCCTCAGTGCTCTCTATAGGAATATTGCATCTCCTCTCAAAAATAAAGCTTCTGTGGAGAGGGAATTAAATACTAAAAATCAGTGATTATACTACAAACACCTTGCTAAAGGAATCCTGTGCTGCACCTCAGCAGAAAAATCTATGTAGAAATGTACCTATTAATTTTACAAGCAGTTTAGTTAAATGTGAATACAGAACACATAGTTGAGATGGGATCAGAATTTCACACGGCTCAAGATGGGATTTTCCCAACAGTCATCAACCTCTCTGGCCCCTTCCCTGCCACACCCGAGGAACAGTTAGTGTTTTTTCATCCTGTGTGCTTTTAAAACAACGTATTTTCTGCAAAGTAGCCCTATTTATCTAAAAACCTCTGGAATGTTTATGCCAGGAACACTTAAATAATGAAAACATAGCATTAAAAAATGGGCACTTTGCAACATAGCTGAAAATTATTATGTTAGTTTGGTGTGAAGAGGCAGTTCTCAAACAATTTTTCTGAAATGCTGATTATAATGCATTCAGTTTCTACCACAGAATTATGTAGTTTACAGTTGTACAAACTAAGTGCACTTTCTTCTGCTTAAAGAAATGTAGTACCTCTCAAAACAGGAAAAAAGGAGTATTTTAAGTTAAGTAAAATATTAGTATACCAAGAATAACTCAGAAAGACAAGCAGAAACTCACATTTTAAAAAAAGTGCTGTTTTATCTGTCAGCTGTTATAATGAGTAAGATAAACTGATGTCATCTTATTTTAAAATTTAAACTACCCTCATGCAAGTGTTCCCAATAATATTTTTATGGAATCAGATTTCTGTCACAGTAGATTTTGTCCCACCTGATATCCATTCAGTTTCCTGCATTTTTGTTTCCAAGGCTGCCAACTTTTGCTGCTGGCATTACACACAGCTTACGCAGGCCTGAAAATGATTGATGGAGTGAATATTTACTTTTTCCCAACAGTGAAAGTTGTCCTCATTGGTCTGATCAGAAGGATCCCCTCATGCTGGGGAACAGCCCTGGGGTATTTGCTGGTTGAATACTGACCGGAAACATTTGGAGTCACCTACAAAGCTCAACCTACACGTGGATGTTGTTCCCCCCATTTCCTGCTCCCGCATCAATGCCATCTGACTGGGAAGAGGACGGCCGGGAGTTCCTGGACCGAGGTTGGCCGTTCAGTCCCAGGGGCGTTCCCAGCCGGTGGCTCATTTGGGAGGCCGTGTCGTCCGACTCCCAGCGCTCCAGCTCCTCTTGCACCAGCCGCTCCATTTGCTCCCTGTGGATTTCACTGTCCCGGCCCAGTCTTTCATCCTAAACACATTAGAAGACACAAGCTGGAAGTGCAGCTTCCCAACTGCAGTCTAGGCAAAACTCTATACAGCCACGGGTTTACAACCCTATATAATTTGAGTACTTCCATAGGCTAATGGGGAAACAGCTCCCACAGCAAATTGTTTTATTTCCAGTGATGAAATGCCCAGGTTGCCACCTAGGAAAGCACAACTTGTATTCCACCTGACAGATTTTAGCATCTACAGAAATAACACGTTTCTCCAACTGGCCACTTCCAAAGGGCCCTCACGAAGGAGAAGAAAGGGGAAGCAGAATTCAGGTAACCCTGGTGACAGAAGTGAACTACTCCCACCCGCCACACACAGTCCCAGGAGCAAGAAAGGAGAATAAGAGCAGGCTGGGCTTGCTGGGCTGGATCCCTAAACTCTAACAGACTAGTCCACAAAAGTATTTTATTAATCCCAACACACACCAAGGGATGGAGGAGCTGCTTCAGCAACCACTGAACACCACTGCTGCCAGATCACAGGCTGAAATGGTGACATAGGCCTGCTGTAAGACATGTTGCCATATCTGAAGCCTGGATCATGTTCCCAAAATGTTTTAAATTTCATGTTTTTCTAACACCTAACTGAAACACGTAACACTTGCTCACTGCCAAAGCACTCACCTCCTCTTTACCACCACTCCTTCAATCCTGCCAAGCCAACCAGTAGGAAGCAGTGCCAACAGCAAGGAAAACATGCAGGTTGTGACCAGACCACAGAGTATGGGTTTCTTACCTCTGTCACTCCATCTAGCAGCCTTCCCAACACATCTCTCCTCTTTAGCTTGGCCCTCTCCATGGCCTCCAGCTTCACGATAACGGCATCGATCTTGGAGACGATACTGCCAATGGAATGCTCCATGCGATCCACCCGCCTCATGAGTCTGAGGGCAACAAGTGGGAGCTTCAGTGACTCGGACATCGCCCAGTCAGCACCGTTCTAGCATGCCAACACACAGAGCAGACAAGGATGAGACACCGCTGTTATCCAAGCACGCCTCTGACTTCCCACAAACCAGTCCTACCATCCAGGAGGGACAAGGTACACCACAGCAAGAAAAGTAAAACGGGGCAAAGCACATGGGGGAAAAAAAAGTACGTCTTGTACTCTGCTTTCACTGCTCTTAGGGCATTATCACGAAAATTTGTTGGTTCCAGTTACACAATTCTTTATTCAGCTAGTGTTGTTATAATTAATTAATATGGAGATCTATAATTTCAGACAAAATACACTCTCACGAGTAACCTAATCTTATTAAAAACAACCACTGAAGTTCTCACTGAGCCTGAAACAAACTCATGGTTTTACTACTTAAAAGCCCAGAAAAACCTTTTCTGGCATTATTGTAACATGACCCTTTCCTCTGCCTTTTCAATGACAAGGTTTTAAGGACAGGGGTTTAGTTGCTGGGGTATTTTTTGTTTTGTTTTGTTTGATTTTCTAGTTTCTAACCAACTCACATGAGGCTCTCTGAGGCACTTTCAGTTCAGATATTATTTGAAAGCTACTAAAAGGAGTGACTTAGGCACCACAAAATCATAACACTTCCTTTTATTAACAATTTGATTAATATCAAGAAGATAATACTTTATAACCAAAAGAATAAAACCCACAATGAAAAAAAAAGCAACCAAAACCCAACATGCAGATTTGTCCCCCTCAGAAGGATAAACTTACACTTGGAACTCTTCATAGGAAACCCCACTAGAGCTGCTGCCCCTCCTCCTGGAGCTGTGTCCGCTGTCTTCATCCTCATCCTCCTCAGAGTCGTCCAAGCTCCGGGGGAAGCTGCGGCTGCTCAGAGGACGTGGCAGAGAGCTCCTATCCAGGTCCAGATCCTCCTTTGTGAAAACACAGGAGAGAGAGAAGATGTAAAAACTTTCACCTGTATGTAGGGCATGGTGGTGCCAAGGTCAAAGTCCTCCTGCCCTCTATCAGTTCCCCTATGCCTTCTTACAGCTCTGCTCAGACAGCCAGGAATGACAGCAAAAGTGAAGGAAGACAAGAGGATTCTTCTGAGGCAGGAAACCAGCACAGGGAGCAGACTGGCAGACAGTGCTGGTGCAACACCTCTCCTAGTGCTGAGCTCACCCTCTCCTTTTCCAGGTCATCCCTCATCTGCTGATGTTCATGCTCTGTCAGTTCCTGGTCCCCATCCTGGTCATATTTGGTAAATATTGCTTCGATCTCTGCATCCGTGTGGCCCTTCCTGAAAAGGCAGTAAAAGCAGTTCCTTTACTTTCCATTTTTCAGATGCTGAAAGAACTCTATGTATTAGAAAACACCTCACTTCAGACAGACTTTCATCCCAAAGACAAAGACATCCCATCATTGCCTATAAATTCACAACACTGATAAAAACCCCTCAGTCCTCACGTTTCATTTGTTAAAGCACCAATCTTATCTACACTGAACATTTCTCCTTCACAGCTCCCTTCTTGATTTGTACCCTTGCCTTAGACTCCTAAATGTCCACAAACTCCTGCAGTGGTCTGACAGAAACTCTACCATTTCTTCAAAGGCCTTAAGTCTCTGCTTCCTCAGAGATTTCTGTGGTTTTCTCCCCAAAATACAGAAATTCAAGCAGGTTGGGCCCCAGAGCTCCAAATCCTTTCTCGGATGTGGGATGCCAACATCAGCCATAGTGCAGAGAAAAGTACTCTGCTGTGTGTCTTTATCCACATTAATGTGCTTTTGCTAGAGGAAAATCACATCAAAAACTCAACATCACATGTCCCTGGGGATACTACTCAAGGTAAGAAGTAACAACTCCCCTACCCTTTTAGATCCTGCCGGAGTTCATCAAAATTGAGTTTTCCTCCACCTTGTCTCAGACTTTCTGAAATGTCATCAACAGTAGTTTTCTTCAATTTAAGTTTGATCATGGCTTTGTTGTAGCCCTAAAAGAGAAAGTGAATTTTTGTTGTTTTTTATGAAATGAGATTTCTAATAACTTTTTCGATTACAAAAATCAGCCACGCACACTCTCATTCAGTGTGTTCAGTGTGATCATTCAAGGCAAAGTCTCAAGTAACTAAAATACATTGTGATGGGAAGTCTTCACTCATTTAATTTACATTCAGTTCAGATTAATTTATTCTGAGATGTGTACTCTCATCAGATGCTGCCGGCTTTACTTTGTACAGGTTACATAGTGTTTTATGAAATAAGTTCAGATGTGAGGAATAAGATGTCAAACAAATAAAACATTACATATACCTTCCTGATAAGGTCAGACAGTTCCATTTCTGCCTTCTGTTGTGCCATATCTGATTTGACTTCAGAGTAGGTATCATTGATAATGGCCAAAAACATGTTCTGTTCATAAGAGAGAACAAAAATGTTGAAATTTAAAATTTCAACAAGACTGAGCCCTACTACTTCTATAACCTTCTTGTACATACCTATACATGAATTTTTTGAAGAAAATGGTGGTCTGTTTAAAAAGAAACTAATATCCAGAGCTTGATATTGAAATATGATGTGCTGCAGTATAACAACTTCTAATCAATATTACTGGTTACTAACATAACTGGAGAATTACTTTCCAGAGAGGGTTCATTGCTACACATAGCAAGTGGCAGTAAACCGTGCCTGTTTAATACTACATGTATGTTTGGCCTTTTACCTGTGAGGCCAAACTTACACAGGTAAAAACTGTGAATTAATCCAGGCAACACAGCTGGCAACAAAAATGCCTAAGGAATCAATTCAACTATTCATCCTCTAATAACCAGCACAAACAAAAGGTTCTTACCTAGTTACAGCTCTGCTTGTATTTCAGACTAAAGATAAAAGCAAAAAAGCTTAAAATCAGGCACTTGGCATTTATGGCATCAACTCTAAAAAAGAGATCTTTCTTGTTCAGAGAAAGGAGAAAATATTGGCCTCACTAACCCGGTGCCACACATGTAACTTAATAAAACCATGCTGTCATTACTGAAAGGTTCCTGCTGGACATGGAGTAAACATGACTGAATTGCAAATTAGATATTCACATTCAAAAAGAATTGCTAATGTTATTGGCACGTTCAATGTAGAAAGGCAGTGTTATCCTCTGTTTCCTCATGGACTTAAAAAGTGTGCTTTGGAACAATCTTTCAGTGCTGCATCTTTAAGCATTTACACCTAATACCAGAGAAGTAAAAGGTAACTTGACAACTCACTATTGTGCTATTTTTTACTGCTATTTTGCTTAATTTTAAGAGTTGGTGCTTCCTGCCCATCTTCCCTAACTTAACTTCCAGGTCTCAGACTGGTCTCATGGGACTTACATAAACATTTCATTCAGGCTAAATAAGAGGCTTCACAGATATTAATAAACACACAAATTATAGTGAGTATTTTGGATAACCTGCTATGATTTCACCTTCCCATGCTTTTCTGTTCCTCCTTAAAAAAAAAAAAATTCTTTCCCTTGCTGGACACCAGACTCTGTTCCTCTGGAATGTGTGAGGTGATACAAAGCAAATAGGAAACCTGCTTCATGTGCACCTATGGCCAGCTATGGCCAGAGCGACCCACATGTTATTTTCCCATTGACTCCTGGTCCATCTCACTGAACATTTAAAATTCTCTGCTTCCTTACTAGTGAACATCCAAGATTAAGTCTTTTCCCACAAATGAAATCTGAATGCCATTACTCCTCATCTCAAATAGTAATAAAAAGCTGCAATAAGTATAGGGTCTTATACTTATTGCAGCATACAATAAGTATAAGGGTCACTAAATAACATTAAAAATTATGATGATATAGGACTGCTGTACAGTTATAAGGTTAGTAAAATCCTGCATTTATCCTTGCCAGATAACAGAGTATACAAAAGATGAGTACTCAATTACAACACACTCCCTGATTTATTAGTCAGTAATGTCTACGTTACTGCCTCTCAGGTAAGCTGAGCTTCCTACAATCCTATTTGAAAAGTGTACAGGTGATCTGCATTAGGAAAGGGAGGAAGGCAGGGTCTGACTCTGCCCCGGAGAAGCAGAACAAGACAGAAGAGAGGCAAACCTGCACATCAGAAAGTTGCTGCACTGCTGAAGAACCCGGCTCTTGCAGCTGGCAAAGCTGTGTGTGGCATGCAAGAACAAGGCTGTTGCAAACACAGCCAGCCACACATTAGAGCCCCTGATGAACCAAGAGACTGCATGGAACAGTACAGCTACTTTTCAACAAAAGATACAGCCTTGCTCTGTATGCCAACCAGGGACTACTCAGATTTTAGAAATAAAATTCTTCATAATAATAAAAATTAAAAAAAACACAGTGTGGAGCACTACATGAGAATGACAAGAAACATACAATACAAATCAATTTTAAATTAAGAAGAAAGGAAAGAGTGTAGTGACCAGCCATGTAGCAGTCAGACACACCCTTCATCACACACTCACCATTATCAGAAAAAGCCCCAAAAGTAGCAGGAGGAATCAAAGGACAAGTGATGCAAGAACAGCCACTGATCCACCCCACATAAACAAAGTGTACATACCAAAAGAATGAAGAACATAAAGAATACAAATGTAGTGAAATAAATGGGTCCCAAAATTCGATTAGCTTCTTCAACCTCTGTGAAGTTGAAGTCTCCCAGAATGATGCGGAACTGAGTAAATCTTAAAAAACAAAACACATCCAGGAGTTGAAGAAAACATCATTGGAGCTGTGCAAGGATTCTCAAACTATTTTATTCTAGCAGTGTGACTGATGGGCTGCAGAGAGGCTGCACTACAAAAAGTAGCACTTGGCACTGCAAAAACAATTAATCAAGCACATCTATAGGCATAACCAAACTCATAGTCAGGTGTCACACACAGAACAAAACCATGGTGGTTACTTCTCCCTTTTGATCACAACACGAAGCAAAGCAAACTAATAACTACTACTGTGAAACTTTGAGACCCACTCCCATCTCTCTCACACACATACAACCCCAAACCTCTCCCTCTAAGCTGAAAAAAGCTTGGCACTTTACAACACCATCAGCATATTTCAAGCTCTTTCACTTTTCTACAAGAAACTCTTTGCAACAGTGTAAGAGGGCAGAGGAAATCAGTGACTGAACAACCTGTTAATTGCCTCAGTTACAATCAGGTTATGTTGGACCAAATCAACCAAGGAAAAACTGATTAGCAACCTTATATCAAGTCTTATTTCTCTCCTGGATTCCAGATAATTACAAACTTTGTGGTTGGCTAAGATGGACTCTGTTCAAGTCAAGCAACTTTGAACATCATCAGGAACACAGGCTTATTACGCATCCAAAATCACAGTAAGCATTTGGCCACTGAACACGGAGACATTGCTTTGTCTAGGAATGTGATCATCTGCTGTAAAAATCATGTCACACCAACGAAACCATGTCATTTTTAGTTCACTGCTCTGACTATAGCATATTTTAAATCTCATAGCAATAAAATTGAGATAAATATGTTATAAAAATATGTTTGCTACCAGGCTGTATCAACAAAGGTGCGCCTGTAGCTTATCTGTTTAGATGGATGCCACAAGATTTGCCTCTGATAAAGCAACCAATTTACCAATGCACCAAAATCTTCTTTGCATCTTTTATACTGTACTTACATGCAGTCCTGGAAAGTGCTGAAGTCATCAATTTGAGAGCCAAAGACAAGATAGGCCAACTGAGCATATGCTAAGAAAATAATAAAAAACATAATGGCAAAGCCAATGACATCTTTGACACAGCGAGACATCGTGGTGGATAACTGGCTCATTGTTCTGTTGAAGTTAACAAATTTAAAAAGCTGTTAAAAGAAAAAAGAAAATGCTGTAAAGACAAGGAAGACAATTTCTGAACCTAATTGCTCTCCAGTCTTTTACATGAGATGTCTTTCTGAATGTGACAGGAGACAAGGCAGTACCCAGTAAGAATTACTGACTTATCAACTGAGGAATAATAAAAACATTTCTTAACATGCCTGCTGACAAAACACAAGCACTGACTACATCTTCTAGACCTGAGCAAGAGCTGACTAAATCTTCAGCAAATTACAACCTTGCTTTTATCTGCAAGAAGTTATCCCCGTGTTCTGACTTTCACACGATTCACTTTGGGGGAAACATGAGTAAACCTCAAATTTTGTGTCTCATGAAACTCAGGATACTGCTGACATTCTAATGTTAGAATAAGGATGCGTGTCTTGGAGTTACCTTGATCCAGACAAAAAACACAGTGACTGCAGCAATGTTGTTGAACTGCATTTGCCAATACGCCAAAGGTTCAAAGTTAGGGAAGGAGTTCTGATCTTCCAGCAGCTTCTTTAGGAGCATATCAACAGTTGATGTCCTATAGATGCTAATTCCTATAGCTACCACAGACAGCTGAGGACAAAAGAAACACACAAATTTACAAAAGGTGATTAGGGTTTTAGAACAACTTGTTTGCACCATGTATGTCAGATCAAGTCAAGATATGAGGAAATTCATGCATTTCACAAGAAAACCATTACAGTCCTGGACTACAGACAGTCTGGGAGTAAGAAGAATTAGAATTAATTTCCTTGCCACAGGTGAAGAACAAGATGACAGAGACACCTAGCAGGCTTAGAAAAGTAATGCTGCCACAGAGGAGAAAACATAAGGAAGGGAATATGACAACTCCAAAAGACAAGGGTAAAAAAGAACAAAGAGCGGAAAGACAGCAATAGCCAAAAAGGCACCACAGTTTCTCCAGAGCACAGACTGACCAATATTGCCCAGAGCAAGCAACAGCAGAGAAGCTGCAGTTTTACCACAGAGGTTTCTTGCTTTGACTTCTGCAAATGTGCTGTTCATTACTGTAAGTGAACATTTCACCCTATAGAGAGTCATAAGTACATAATCCTACATTTAAACAATGCCCCTCAGGCAAAGCATAAACACAGAATTTGGACCCCTTGTGTGAACTCAGTTTTGCATCTACACTTGAATACTCCTCACTGACTGTAACAGCAAAGCATCTTAGCCCTGCCCCTACCATTAAGTGCAAAAAACCAGCACACAGTTCATGTAAACATCTTCCTAAACAGCCCTTCATTTACAAAGCACTGTAATGCAAATATTATTTCTTTGGATTACAAATGCTGACTTCAAGACTTGAAACCTTTGATTCATCCAAGCCTGAAGACAGAAACTGAGTGTGGGACTGGAACTCTTTCAGCACTTCTGGCTTTGTATACTTCTGGTAAGCACAGCTTGATATGAGTCCAGAGAGAATTGTATTATGCAGCTTTAAATCCAAAGCTCATCTTTTTTGGTACATTAAGATTACTGATGTGCAGCACTGTCCACTTAAACAAGACAGCTGCTAGCACTCTTCAATTTTGAGATGCTTCTTCAAATTTGGTGAGTATTTAATACCACAATAAATCTCTTTGTGGTTCTTTGCACACATATTCAAATCCCAGTCCCATCCCTTGAAATGCAAATCACTTCTTTAAAGCAGATGATTTTTTTCTTACTTGAAAGCCAGTGCAATAGTCTGAACCAGATATGTAGAAAAGAGGGCAAGTTTCTCACCTCCAATAAAAGCTATGTCTGTACAAAAAAAACCTGTGAAAAAGCATGATGGACAGATACTTTTAACTTTGCATCAGGCTGAAAACACTGAAGACAGAAAAACCAACTTTGCAAAACACACCAACATTGCAACACGGACTAAAATTATCGTACCCAGATTGAGTAGCCTAATAGGTCTGTAAGAATCCTTCCTAATGATGGTCCTATCCCCTAAACCCACAATAGGAACACCAAGTAATTAAGGTCTCCCACAAAGTGCATCTTAGAAAGCAATTTTACCCTTATTACAAAGATTACTTACCACAATGATAAGGATATCAAGGCAATTCCAAAGACTTCTGAAATACCGCAGTCTATGAATGCGAATTTCTAAGATCTCCTCCACCATATAATACAGAACAAATAGACAGAAGGACATTTCACAGGCTGCCAGGAAAAAATCAAAAGTGGAGATGTAATGAATCAGCCTCACTGGCTGAAACTGCCAAGATGTAATCAGGCCTCCAGTGGCTGGAAACTCCACTAGCAACCTGAATTTAAAAAAAGGCAAAGAAAAAAAGAATTTAATTTAACCAGAATTGATGAAAAGCACTACTAAAAGACACTTGGGTTTATTTTTATAATTATCTAAATAATAGAAACAAACCCAACTATGATTCAGAGAAGACACCACACAAAATTTGTAAACATAAACTCAATTTCAACTAAAACCCAAAGCCTTTCAGGAACAGTGAGGAAACAGAGACAGATTTGTTTTCATCTGTGCCTGTTTCTCTTTGCCTGTTTCATGCTGTCTAAACTAAAGGCTGATGCTGTGTATCCACGTATTTACTTGAATAAGCCAACTCCCTAGAGAAGTCTCCTGCAAACTGCACCCAAGGCGTTGTGGCACCAGGAAAGCCAGGACAGGCTCCATAAGGAGTCTCACTTCTTTGACAGGGAGGTATGGCACTTCAGTTGCCTGTCCCCTTTACATTTTACACAAAGTGACATACTTACCCATGTCCCCAAAGCAAAGCAATCACAAGAAAACCCCAAGCCTACAACCCACACTGTGCAATTGAACACTGCCATGGTTCTGTTCATACCTGACCACACAGAACAGGTTGATGTTTGCATTGTACACAGAGAAATCAATGAAAGCTGCTCTGGTCCCTCTGTCCAGCCACAGATTCTTTTTCAGGCTCGCAATCTGCAGAGCTGTCACTTCTCTGGTCCTTGAGAGGTCTTGGTAATAACCAGCCCCACTGTATGTGGCAATCAAGCCCCAGTGGCTGCTCCCATTCAAATCCTTCTCATTGGTATAGGTCCAGCTAGTTCAGAAGTAAGTGAAACAGAGCACATTGGTCTTTCCACCTTCAACTTAAAATTAACAAAACAGACAACAACAAAAAAACCCAACCAAAAAGTATGTATTAGTTACTTAAAGGTTTCATTTCAGAGGAGCTTACTACAAAGTCTTGATGTACTCCCTCAGGAAGTTACATAGTTCCTTTGACTAACACTGTAAAATTAAGATGGGAAGATGGGTCACAAGTATATTAAAAAGGTGCATGTGTCTACAGGAATGCTACATACGCAGTTCCATTCCGGAGTCCAAAAGGAGCGGTATCCTCATTAGCTACAGAATAGACATCATAGCAGTCTTTGATTTCATCCTTTAAATCTTCAGGTATGGAGCACGAACCATTTCTGACTTTCAGCTGCCGAATGCGAGGCACCCCTAGGAGTAGGTTCTCATAATAAATCAAGCTTTTGTTTTCTGCCATGGTTTTGTTGTTGTACCACATCTCCCAGTAAAGACCATCCAGCAAAGGGCCTTCTGTGAACTGGGGAGGATAAAAAAATTTTAGTTTGCATGTTGCCAGCACTGTTTTTACAGATCTTCATTCCATGGAGGTGTCAGAATTGCAGCTGATAATTTCTCTCACATAAGACTTTACTACTACTTGTCCTCCAAAGATATCCCATAAACTTGTCCTACCCTGCCCCACCAACATTATCTGAGTTCTAAATTTTGACATATTAAAGGCCAACTTTGTTCCATAGCTTTGACACTGTGCACATAGATCTCCATGCACAAAGCCTTATTTCCATTAGGAAATAAGATCCTGCAGGTTAAATTTACAGCTCATGACAGGACCAGTGAACCACAGCAATAGAGATATAAAAACTTGGGTTTAGATTACCTTCCAGAAGTCATCCATTGTGGCCAAAGTTTTGAAATCAGTTCTCTCTGTTTTTGACACAGGTGTTTCCAGGAAGAGCTGCGACATAACTCTTGTGTAATAGTACGTACTGGAACTCACTGTCCCATAAGTCACTGCAGAAGATTTGGTAATGAGTGAGAGATAAAGGAATGAGGGAAAGAGGAAAAAAATAAGAAAAAGTACTTCATTTGTTTTGAATACATCAGGTTTTATTTGTACAGATTTTGTAGTAGAACTATTAAGCTTCAAAACAAAATCCACGCCAAGCAGCATTTATCTATCAAGTGTGATTAAAATACAAAAAGCATTGAAAGTAGACTGATCAGTCAGTTTAAAATACTCTCTTCTCCTTCCCACACCTCCTTCTACTATTAATGCTTCTACCAAAGCTAACCTCAAGGAATGAAGAGAGGCAGGTAGTGCCCTTTTAGGTGGCTTGTGCTATCCAAGGCGTGCATGTAGAACTGGCATAGATGGCACTAAGACCTCAGGAGAACTATGCTCTGCTTGAGCAGATAATGACAGTCAACCAGGATACTGCAGGGCACTGGTAATGACACGGATTAGGCAATGAACTTCCCCCTCAGATGTGCAGTGCCTTTAAGAGAAACTCCCCACAGAAAACAAATTACTCTGTTTCTCCTTTTCCTCACAGTGGGCCAAACATTTTGCTGAGGGCCACAGAACACAAATAATAAAATGATGTACAAAACTAAAATGGTTTGAAGAAATAGTCTCTGGCATGGATATTGTTACCATCCACAAATACTTAAACCACTTGATGGCTAAAACTCAGAGGAGACAGAAAGATTAGGGCTACATTGAACAATCACTGTCAGTTATGACAATTTTATAAAATTTCTGAATTTTGTGTTTCCCTTAACAACCAGAGAACAAGAACTATTTTTAATAGACTTCTGCTGTGCATGGAATGTATCACACGACTGTGCAATACCTGGATTCTCTCTAAATATGTACTCTCCAAACCTAAAGAGAACAAGAAATGCACACAGCATTCAGCCTGCAGTGGGAAGCTCTCTCCTAAGGCATGCCAAGCCACAGACCAGACTTGGCTAACAGTTATTGTTTATGTGCAAAATAAAAAGGATACTTAAAAAATACTAATGAGTAAGCAGTATCTCTAGATATTTAACCCATATTTATACTTCTCCTTTATTCTGTTAGTGAAAATCTTTTTCTGTAACAAAACAAATAGTTAACAGCCTGTTAAAAGTCAAATCCTCCTACTGAAACAATTTTTATTTTAATGCAGTCCCCTCAGTGCTTCACCTCTCTTGGTACAGCATGCCAGCCACAAGCAGCCTTGCACTGCTTTGTTCATAAACCTGCTCTGTAAGGCAGTGGCTAGAAGATAGAGGCCATGGAATGCACAATCCTAACTTTGACTCCATAGCCTGAGCAACAGATGTATTACTGAAATGTCTTTGTAAGGCTGATAAGAGGAAAAGTTGGCAAGGCTTCTGTAGTAGCAAAGAAATATTGCTGAAGTCTGCACCGTGCGTGCACCTCAGCTCTAACCAATGATCGCTAAACTTAGGGCGCGTGAACAGAGGACATTAACCAATTCTGCTTTATGCTGTAGCGCGTGAACAATGTAACAAGCTATAAATATGTACGACAAGTGACAATAAACGAGCAAGATGCATAACTCATATTAAGTCATTCTCTTGACTCTGGCCGGATTTTCCTACACTACCCTAAACGTTCTTTAATGACTCAGGAAGGAAAAAACCCATTATATTTAATTTATAAACATGCCTGTAGTACAACATCAAAACAGTTGTGTCAGTGGTATAAAATTTGGGCTTTTTAGTAATCCTGCTGCATCCAAGCAGAGCAGACCTGCTCTCAGAGACAGTCTACCAATGTAGTTTTGCATCTGCTTTTTCTTTCTGAGATTCCCTCTCATGAAAATTAAAAACATCACCTTGTATTACAATTGATCAACAATGGCAACTTAGGTGTCACCGACATTTCAGCCCATCCTAGAAACTGGAGACTTGAAACATACTGGCTTTCTAAAGATACGCTAACTCAATGTATACACATTTTGTTGGTTTTCTCCCTAGCAAACAAATAAAACAGATATTTTGTAATTCCACAAAAAGTTATTTCTTGCATTTTAAGTCGAATGTTACTCTGTTCTGTGTTCTTTAGTGTTACAATACTTCATATGGTATCAAGACAACAAACAAATGACATGAGTCTCCAGCTGTGATCTGTACATAACCTCAGTGATGAACTTCAAAAGTGGTGATTTAGTTCAATTATTCATCCTAGATGACTAACTCATCCTCTTCATATTTACCAGTTCTGCTCAGTGATTTCAAAAAGTGTAGCAGAAGTATTACACTGCAATGTGATACTACAATTAAAAATATGCTTTCTAAAAACAAAGAATAAGTATCATAAGATCATCAGAATTATCATCCTGCCTAAAGATTCTAAATTTGTTAAGGTGCACAAAGTTGAGTATTTTCAGTCTCAAGCCAACAATCCATGCACAGAAAAAAGAGAAGTACTTGATTCCAAGTATTTGCCTAGACACCTGCCTATTAATCCTCCTCCCCACATTAAACAACCTTGCTGTGATTTCTTTGGAATTCCTTTGGATTTCCTTTGGAATCACAGCAAGTAGGTAGTACAGAACTGGATGTACTGTTGCTGAACAGAACTTACAGACACACAGGACCATGAGGAAAATCATGTAAGTGATCAGCTCCCGTAAAACACTTTTCAGGTACCGCTCTCTGCTGGTGTTGCTCTCTTCCATGAGTCTTGTCCCCCACAGACCTTAAAAGGAAAAAAAAAATATAATGGTGTGCACAGATGTCTGGTACAGATACACAAGTGACATAAGAAGTGGTGTTGAAAGCTTAACCTATGCCATGTCTGCTGCAGCTTCTTCTCTGGATTTTAAACTGATCTAAGTTTAAACAAGAATAATTTTGTTTGTAGACTGAACGGGGCCTTAGGCAGTATCAGCTATCAATGAGATACCATAATAATTTTGGAACAGCTCAGCAGAACTCCAACAGAATCTGTGGAAGATTTGCAGAAGTGTTGCCAGAACCACATGGTATAAAAACAGATACACAGATACAGAGACATGCACAGACAGCCATCCTTCAAGAAACGGAAGTGCAGTGCTTTGAGGTTTTTTTTAAAACATGAAAAGCATTGTTTGGTGAATGAAAATGCACTTCCATTACTGAACCTTTAGGAACAGTCTTAATTTTCTGCATGAAAGGAGAATACTTAAGTCAAACATATTTTTAAAACGCCAAGTCATAACCTTCCACTCCCAGATAGGCAAGAGACACGGCAGGGATGTTGGTGAGCATTTCTACATGGTTTCTTTCCCTGCACAACAAAGAGTTATCAATTAAACTTCAGTAGCAGCCTAAACGACCAACTGCTGTCCAGTCTAGCTGTCAACTTGGGCAACTGCATCAGCTGAAATGTTTCTGCCTGTTACCCACTTCATATTAAGCTTGACATTCCCAAAAAGACAGGAAGAGAAGCTATTGAACTTTGGTGATCCCTTCCATACAGGTAAGAGAAAAGCAAAAGGATCTTTTAAATGGAGTCTCTACAAGAAACAACCACCTTGAAATAAAATGCAGTTGGCAACCACCATACTTATATCCTATGCCTAGTACAGAACAGAAAAAAATCTGGGAACAGCTGCTGATGCTCAGACTGCTCCCTTCGTGGAACTTCTCTTCATTTATACCTAAACCAAGGCAATTTGACCTTCTCTGATGAGAGCAAAAGCATTTGAAACTAAAAATTCACTCCTACAGAACTGCACTAAACTTTCATCCTTTTCAGGTGTTTTAAACAGCCAACCTTTCAAAATATCCTATACATTCTCAGTAGATGGAAATGAAGTAACCGCAAACTCCCTAGGAAAAATCTTGGATCCGTCAAACATATCACAGTAATTTGAAATGGAACAGTAACAAGGGATAGCCAAAACACATTTTAAAGCTGAAAATGAAGGATGAGTTCAGTCAATCTGCAACCACTGCTGAAAGACAAAGGGCTAAGGTACCTGCTGCAGACCTTTGTCTACTAACAGATATGAGAATAAGGAAGCTCTTCCCTCTACCTGCATAAATGAGGAAAAAAAATAACATGCTAGATGTTTCTTGAAGCCTTTCAGCTGCCAAATTTTTAAGTTGTGACATAAACCTGGAAACTTTTCTTGCATAGGCACAGCAAGCACTAAGAGTTTTAGCATAAATCTCTGTTCACATGACTTAATTAGTAACTGACAACCTTCCCTAGTGTCAGCCCCAAATAAGAGAGCTTCTTCAAAGGTGCTCTTTAAGGCCAAGTTTGAAAATGTGCAGATAAAGTCTGCAACTTTAGTACACGGCATGCCAAATCTTCCCCATTAGGTCATTCCTGAAGACAAAAACACAAATCCAAGAACACTTATAGAGTCACTAATAATAAAGAACTCAACAAATTCAGCCTCTAGCACAGCACTACGTTGCACTAGCAATCCTCATAATAAAGGCAGGAAAACATTATGGAAGAGAGGAAGAAAAGGCTGGAAAAGCCAGTGAGCTAAGCTGGTGAGAAAGCCAAGTCCCGGCTGTCAGCACATTACTCACCAATAAGAAATGTGGTGAGCAGAAGCAGAAAGCTTCCAAACTCAAACTCTGTCATATTAGACTATTGTTAGGAGTCAAGTCAGCAAAGAACAGAAAGTTACAGCAAAGCAAAAACCCAACCAAACAGCACCAGTGGTCATACAACAATCTTTGTGTTAAATGAACTCTGATTTTGCCCATCAGCTAGCTTGGAGCTTTCATTAGCTGTTACATTTTTGCAATATACATATATTATTCCCCTTTTTGCCTTATTAGAATATCAATTTAGATGCATCAAGCATAGTGGAGATAAGCAGTGCTGGATTTGACATCAGCTGCAAGCACAAAAACTGTTTTGTTTCCTTATATAAATTTGCTATTCATCAACTTTTTGACAGAATCTGTGTACTTTTATCAAATAAATCTGCAACTAACAATTGCTCATACTCATTCTGTATGTAGCATTCTTCATGAACGTAACAATTAATGAGTGACTGGGAAAGCTATTTGGTACCTTCATTTAACAATAACTAAGAAAACCTTTCAAAAAATGCCCAACACACATCAGTGATGACACATGAGGACATGGCAGCACTGAGAGATCAACTACAGGTCAGGATTACCTTTCCAGCCTGGCTCTGGAAACAGATCTCATTTTTACCCATCAAAACTTCTTGTAACTTCCTCTGTAACAGAGTAGAATAGTCAGTCCCTCTTCTCATCTCAGCATCTGGGATATTAGCTGAAGAGATCTGAAAAACTAGAGGAACTAAAGCCACTTCACAGACACTCACATTGGAATCTGAAAAGAATCCACAAAAAGAAGAACTTAAAATACTGATAGTCTAAAGTAACTGACTTCCTATTCACTTAGTAACTCCTGTTACAGTTTCCTCAACAGCTGCAATTACCAAAATACCAACACCTTAAATCCTCTCTTCATTTTTCTTTCATAATTGACAGCAAGTAAAGTGCAGGCTGCCATTGAACATCCTTCAGTACTGAGTGGCACCTTTTTTGTCATGGTAACACAATCACTGGCGATATGCAAAGGATTAATTCCTCTTGTTGAATTCTGTCTAGTGAAATGTAATTTTATCAAATAAATCTATGCCAACTTTCCCATAGTCATCTTGAAATAAAACTGAGTGCACCATTTTCCAGTCTTCAAAGATCCTTATTGATATCCATCGAATGTCAAAAGAACTATGGAGTGTTCTTTCCAATATCAAATCCTCAGTAAACCTTCAAGTGCCCCATAATAACATCAGGCTGGCAATCAGCCCTTTAACTGTGCAGCAGAGGGATAACATTCTTCAGAGAAGGTGTTACCTATTCCACAGGCAAGTACAGTGTCCTGCAGCACCTCTGCAGCACCAAAGTCTCATCCAGACATTTGCTGTGCCCAGGAATTTATGGCAACATTCTCATTTATGAGCCAGAAAAGGATCTGTCGACTACAGTAACTTTAGCTACCCTTGCCTACAGATGCAGGTCAGAAATTGACAGAAACTGTTTTGAGCATGACCGCTCAAATCACAACAGAGATCAAACAGGAGCAACACGTGCCAGGTCACCACGAAGTCACTCTCACACTTGCCTCACCTACAAACACTGCTGTTTTCCACCACAGTTAAAAACATACACAGGAGGCCTCTTCTTGGCAACAACTAAGATGAAGATTGCATCTGAACTGAGATAAAAGTTTTTGTAGAAGGACTTCACTTTCTCCATGTGAAGCAGCTCTTTTCCTAGGCAATTTCATATCTCAGCAACAGACTAAACACACCACTGAAGACTCCAAATAGAGAAGTGTCAATTCATGCACAACACATGGTTGTGGAATTATTAGTGGTATCCCACTGGTATGTGGAATTATTACTGGTATTTTTTTCCTGGTCATTCCGGTTTCTTGTAATGAAGTGACTTGGGTCATTGAACACGTTCCCAATAAAATCTGCTAAAAAGAAAACATGCTCTATTCCATAATCTCTGCAAGTCTGATTTGCATACAACTGGGACACTGCAACGTTCAAGAGGGATCTCCTTTGGTGCAATACAGCCAAAGTCAGAGAAATCATTACAGCAAATGATCTTTGAATGCACATGAAAATCATTTGAAGGTACAAACCCTTGCTTAAAGTCAAGTTTGTTTGAATAGTTCCACTGATGCTGTGGTAGCCTGTAACAGTAATATCTACCACTTCAGAAAAATCCACATTTCAGAAGAAGAATCTTTAATATGGTTTGCTTTTCCTGCAGCTTTTTAACTTTAAAGATTTTGCCCAACACTTAAACCAAACTTCTCTTTAAAATCCTCACAGTTTGAAACTGGCATTTTGAGTTTCTCTGAAAAGAAAGGAAGGTTTTTCAATGTTTTTCAACCTTAAATCCAAAGGACTCCCCATCCAGCATTTTCTCTGCTGTGTCAAATCAACCCTGTACAAGGCCTGCTCAGTAGAGTTAATGCAGTAATCTTTGAATGACAGCCAAAATGTTCACTTGATGGGTGCCTGCTTTTGCTTCAAACTCTGTCCCTGGTCACCAGCTGTGTGACAACAGGCAGCTCTTGACTGTCAAGGGCAGCGCGAAGGAACTGCACAATATTGCAGAAAAGAAAAATTGCTCCAAACATCCTCCCAGCAAAGTCACTCTAAGTATCATTTGCCATCTTAACCACCTCTTCTATAGAATGGAGGATGCTGAGAAAGAGCAAAGGACAGGCATTCTGCTCCAACTCTCCAAAGACCTGGTGCTGGGGCAGAAAGCCAAGATTGGAAAAGACCTCTGGGATCATCACATCCAACCTATGACCCAACATCATCATGTCAACCAGACCATGGCACCGAGTACCACATCCACTCTTTCCTCAAACATCTCCAGAGACGGTGACTTTACCACCACTCTGGGCAGTCCATTCCAGTGTCACCCTTTCTGTGAAGAAATTCCTCCTAATGTCCAACCTAAGCCTCCCCTATGCAGGAAAGCAGCCAGGAGTAAGATCTAGGACGCAGAGGGGTGGGGAAAGGAAGGCGCGAGATGTGCGTGCATCTGCGTGTGCTGGGGGCATAACCAGGATGGGGATCAGAAGATGGATGTGCACGAAGAGATGGGAACACAGAGACACGGGCAAGGATGGATGGAAAAGGACACGGGCAGAGGAAAAGAAGAACTACAGAGAAGAGTCTACAATCAACCCGAGAGCGCGCAGGAAGCGGCACCCGCGGCTCGGGAGCCGGGTCAGAGTGTGGGGTGTGTGGCCGTGGCTCTCTCACCTCGCAGTCTCCGCGCCAGGCGCTTGGCCCACGCCGCTCTGCGGGGCGCGGCTCCGTCGGGCAGCCCCGGGAGGCGGCCCGGCCCCTCGGCCCCGCCGCGCCCCGCGGGGCC
>VZRF01008726.1:57472-79770 GCA_013396875.1 Vireo altiloquus
GCCGCCGCCCGCCATCGGCCCCGCCGCCGCCGCCCCTTCCCCGCCCTCCGGCGGAAAACCCGGGGTACGGAGGGAGATGTAGTCGTCCTGGCTCCCGGCGGCCGGGACCTCCTTCCCGCCCTCCTTCTCCTCCTCCTACGCCTCCCTTCCCTCTCCAAGGCAGTCCCGGACCGCCCCTGCGGTAGCGGTGCAGGGGCCGGCGCTGGGTGTTCTGAGTCCCTCTCGTCCTCGGTGAAAGCAGAAGGAGGCCTCGCGAAGGGGTTATACTGGTTAAATTTGAGGGGAATTTAATGTGGAAAACTATTCCACATCATTTAAAGAAGAAGTATTAAAGCTCCCCACACCTGGCCCCAGCCCCAGTGAACAGTAACGCAGGTACAGGGTTTTGAGGTTTTATTTAAGTCCCGTTACAGCACAACACCGCCCGGCAGCGCAGAGAGCAGCGTGCCCGAGGAGCGACCCTCGCCCCGTGTGTCCCACAGCCTCCGCCGGCACAGCCCCAGGGGACCGCCCTGAACCCCAAAAGTCACCACGCGAACTACATTAACAAACAGTTCCCTGAAATGAAGCTACTTCCCGCTTCCCTTAAGTAGGGATTGAAAAGGAAGGGAAATATTGGTTTTGTCTCCCTTTAAAGGGTGACTTCGTTACTTTCGATGCTGTGACGATCCTGAGAATTCTCGGCACTTTCCAGGGTTTGGTTGCTGATATCGTCAGAGAGCTCAGCTGACACGCGGTCCCGGCTCTCCCTGCTTTCCACACTCACGTGGCTGTCCCCTCTCTCCCTGCTTTCCACACTCGGGTGGCTGTCCCCTCTCTCCCTGCTTTCCACACTCGAGAGGCTGTCCCCTTTGACACCAGACTTGCTACTGTCGCCTTCTGCCTCGCGGCTGTCGGATTTGTGCCGGCTGTCGTTTTCCAAGCTCCGGTCACGCGGATTGCTGTCCTGCTCGCTGCTCTGGTCAGACCATACCGCGCTGCTGGCGTGCTTCCTCAGGGAGCTGCGGGAAGCAGAATCCTCCCGGGAGACAGAGCGCTGGCTGTCTGCATCCATGTCGCTCTCATCTTCCTCAGTGGCACCATAGATGAGCTGTGTTAGAGAGCGGAACAAGAGCCATTGTCACTCCTGAGGAACCGCACTAACGCAGGCTGCTCGGGCTGTGGGGATGCTCAAAGCCTGCACGATGCATCTCTGCCTGGAGATACTCTGATGTTTTATGGAGTTACATGAACCTTTCACATTAGGAGAAACTGGCATTTGATCCTGGCCTCAGATATCAGGTGTGCAAGTATATAATGATAGTGCATACTGCAGTTCTGCACAGCATGCAGCAGCGGGCTGCACTCCCATCCTAGGGCATCTGCAGCCGTCCACACCCCCTGATCTGTGGTACCCAGAGAAAGGAAATACATTCCATCACTTATGCCTACTTTCTCCATACCGATGCTTTTCAAAACCAATTCCCATAAAATGCTGTGTCCATTTTCAAGCTCGCTCCCCATTTCCAAAAACAAGGGTCCAACTGCTCAGTGCTATTTACCTTTTTGGTAGCTTTGTGGAGTTTGATAGACTTCAATAGTGCAGCTTTTGCCTTCATCCTGTAGGCCACACTGTCACCTCTGCCAGCATTGTCTCCCCGGGTGAAAAGGAAAGTCGGGAATGGTTCAGTTACTGGAATGTCTGTGGGAAAACTTGTGACAACCTCTTCGGATTCATCTGTGTCATTGGAATCATTGTCATCATCTTCATCCACATGTTCATGGCTCTTGCTTGACACATCAGGAAAGTGCTGGAAAACATTTATTATGCGTCAGGCAAATGAACACGGATGTGAGAGGTGCAGACCAGTATCTGTCCCGTTCACCCAGGACTTAGGCATGGTTGAGGAGCTGCGTGCAGGCGTTGCACTGAGTCCACCTCACCTGCAAGAACCCCACCTGACTGAGGAAAATGAGAGCTGGTTCACACTGGCTGCCCTGCAGCACTCAACTAACGTGTTTTCCTTCAAAACACTTACCAGCTGTACTGGGACATCCACACTTTCTTCTGAAGAGTAAAGGGTCTGAAAGCAACACAAACCTCACTGTTAGTACACAAAGGCATGTACAGTGGAGCTGATCAACATGTTGACTATTCTTTAAGCACTTAATCAAAGCTTGCAAATCTTGGCATGGAAAAATACTCTGCTTTCTCTTCCACTTAGGTGCCTGTACCTGCTGAGATGATGCCAGATCACTCTGTGGGTGCTGCTGACTCTCCTGAGACTGAGACTTCACATGGTCATTGTGATATCTGCGCAAGTGATGGCTCCTGGAGTCCTTTGAGCGGAAATAAAAGGGAGGGGTTAATCCTCAAAGGAGCAGGCAAAGCTGCCTGCATCCCAACCTCTGTTTTCAGGCAGGTGCGGCATCTGCAGTACACATTCCTTCTGTATGGGATGTGTCCTCTGCTATTCATTGCAGTTGGAAGAGGACTCAGAACAAGCCACGATCCCAGATGAACATTGTACCCAAAAGATACATAGATGTGCCTCTCCCACTGGCAGAGCCTGAGGAAATTCAGATCAGCTTCTCTAGCTTGTTTTTATTGAGTGGAATTTGGAGTTATATCTAACAATCCATGTTTCTGCTAATTCTTAGACCCTTTCTGGAGGGTGATTTATCTCCCACATCCTGAAGACCCTACACCAAATGCAGTAGCCGGTTCTCAGAGCCAAGAATTGATTTTACAAGGGTAACAGCTGGCAATGGGGAATAAATCAAGTAGCTATATAAGAGACTAATGCAATTCACTGACATCACTCAAAAAAAAAAAAAAAAAAAAGGAAATTGGACTGAAGTGCTCCTCCAGCACCAAATATTTTCATCTGATCCACACTAACGAATCTGGGTTATAGTAATTTTGCCATACTGCAATCCCTCTTTTCTAGCAATTAACAGCTAACACATTTTTCATTAAGAAAAAATATTTCCAGTGCTAGTCCAGAAATTGAACTAATGAGAGTCCACAACCAGAACGCATGACACAGGAAGAAGTCTGTGGATATCAGTGGCTCTCTGCTTTGAAACTGGCTTGTAACAGCCAGGTGAGGACATGTTCTGCAAGCATCTATAATCATTGAACAAAAAACAGAAAATGTGTTTTTGAGGAGAGGAAACAAAACAAACAAAAAAAAAAAGTATGTATTAAAGAAAATTAAGAAAGACAAAAGGAGCTTACATATTTTTCTTCAGAGCTGGCAGAAATGGCACGGTGCTTGGATTGAATCACCTTGAAGGGAGAAAAGAGAAAAAGCATTTATTAGTATTTCTCACTTGTGCAAAGGAAATAATGCAAGTGCTGGGGATGTGTGTTTGTGATTTACTCACTGGCCATGCAGCACTGATGCTGATAAGGCATAAACAGAGAACTGCCACCTTCATTGTGATGTTTTACCTAGAAAATACATTGGAACAGTAAGTCAATAAGGTAAAATACCATAAAAATGCTATAGGCTTTTCCTTTATCCTGGTGTACTTCACCATGCCAAGACCAGGTCCCTGCGATGTATTCTACCTGCCCATGCTATTTTATTTTCCTCTGCCCTCCCTCACTACCCCCCACCCAGCTGGTTTATAACGACTTAGCTGCTCAAAAGCTACAAGACTTTTAAAACTAGGTACTGAGAAGAGCTGAGCAGTGGTGAGACAAACCACACAGAAAAGATGAACTGACTCCTACCATCTACTGATGCACAGACAGAGGAAAAGCTTTGTGAAAAAATTGTTACAAATACCAGCTTTGGTTTAATTTTTTAACATAAATAAATCTTCATTCATTTCACACAATTTTTTTAAAAACAGGCATCTTAAGGCAAACTCAATTTGGATTCTCTTGTCAGTTATTTTAAAACTAGTTTTTAGGGTTATTGACTCAAGTTGCTGGGCAAAGTCTGTTTATATGAACATAAACTGCTCTTATTGATAGACCTGTATTTCCCCCTCCAGAAGGTTGAACAAAATAACCTCTGTTTCCAAACAAGAGATGAAGTGAAACAGCTGCTCACATTGCAGCTTTAGCAAATTAATATATAACTGATTCCTGCTGAAATTAGGAGAGCTACAGTAATTTTCGGTGCTTACTGATCAGTTCCCAGAATAAGAAGCATCCCTGAGAATTTAAACCCATTTACTGATGAACAAGAGTCATTCAAAACCTTGGTAAGTCACAGCAGGAAAGAAAGCTACTTAGGACATTTAAAATGTATAGTAAGGCTGGCCCTGAAACAGGACACTCTAATAAAGGTATTGCAATTTTGAGTTTCACAGAGAAGTGTGACTGCCCCATCCACTCAGGATTGTGCAGCACAAACTGTGAGCCTGCCAGGAGAAACAAGGACACTGCCAGGCACTGGTTATATGAGGGAGAAAGCTTTCTGTGTTCAAGCACCAGCTCTGAGTTTCCAGTGCATGATTCGGCGGCAGGATTTTCAATAACCTTCTCCCAACATCTATCAGCACACAAATTTAAATCTGTGATTATGTGCAATACCTGGCATTGCTAAAGCAACCTTGCTCCTATAAAAGCACACCTTTTTCCACAGAGAAATAACAAACATCCCTGCCCAGTGAAGCAGTTTTCAAAGATCTGCTCAATGTTTCCTGGACTAAAGCTGCAGATGGATTGGCACACATCAGGAAAAAAGCAAAAAAAACTTACCTTTATGGTGCTGGAGGAGTCAGCCACAACAAGAGCACTCTTAGCAATCTCAGCAGCAGCTCCAGCCAGCTGGCTTCCAGCAGCTCTAGCTTTCTCCCCTCACCCCCCAACTGCCTGACATCTCTGAGCTCTGGGAATTTAAACCCTGTCCCAAGCACAGCCACCAATCCCCATGTGGCGGAAAAAGATGAGGTCATGAGGCTCCTGGCCACTGTCCTGCCCACATTCTCCTACACTTCCTCTTTGGCTTTGTGGCTTTTGATGCAAACAAAAACCACTCTAAGGTTAAAACATTACTTATGGGCGAGATCATTAACCAGCAGGTCTGTTTAATGCGCTGTATTTGGTATCGTGTAGGAGGGCTTCAGGGCACATCTGTCCTCCTTTTGTGGAAAACCAGAGCCCAGTTTCCCAGAAATCTTTTGTACCCTGTTCTGCAGGGGGTGGGAATATCTAAAGTGTGCTGGAAGAAATAAATCTGAATATAAAATTCACCAAAGAAGTGTTAATGTTTCCACAAGTTGTAGACTTGCTCTCCAGGGCATGCACGGTGCAAAAGGAATTGCAAAGATGGTGTAGAATATGGCCTTTTGCGGTTTTTGGTCTGACTTGGGTAAAAAAATGAGTAGTACTAGTTGTCTCAGTAGGCATTCTGCATCCAGAAACTTGTTAGTAAAGGTGTACAAGAGCCAGTGGTGGTCTAATTAAAGAAGACTGGTACATCTTTATGAGGAATTATGAGGAATTTTCACTCCTTTTGTATTCTTTTGATTTCCTTCTGGCTCTTTTCTCAGTTGGTTTGGCCAAATCTGTTCTAGAACCCTTTTCAGGCACCAGATACCAGATATTTTTCAAACTTAAACAAAACCAAGACAACCAACTAAAATGAAAAAGGCGGNTATAACTCCAGCATGAAGAGTGCCATGACTGGGATTGGGGGAAAAGGGACACCATGGGATGAAATTCTGTGTTTGCTATGGAGCAGTGCATCAACCCTGCTGATGGGCAATTGTGGCAGCTTGGATGTCCATAGTTTCGGACTGATTCTGCATCAGCTGAGATGTGCTGGAGGGCTCTCAGACACTCTTCCATTTCGTGATTCTTTAAAAGGACAATGAGGTGTCATTCAAACACAGGAAAACAATCCAAATGCCCCCTCAGAAGGCAGAATATTTATAACTGTTTCAAATTGGATATCTTTCTTCTCATTTGTGATACTCAGCTGATGTTTGCTCTGTCTTTAGTCAAGCAGACAAGAGAGACCTTGTCACCAGTTATCCTGTGCTCACTGACATTCCTGCAGGATGTTTAGAGACATCAGGGGTAACACACCCACATTAGCTCAGCACCTGCCCATCACATCATCACACAGATTTAGCTAATTATGTTTTTGAGCTGAGATCAGCAACAGCTGGAAGTTCAACTTAGTCTCCTTAAGAGTGTTCTAATATCCCAGCAGGAGAATCAGATGAAAATACAGTATATAGCATATCATTAGTAGTTCTGTCTGTAAGGATCCACCTGAGTGAAGACTATCCTAGCTTTTATTTTTGAAGCTATGTGACCATTGTTATGTGGTAACTCAGGAAAGACTTTTCAACCAAAAAAAGCCTTCAGTAAACAGGACCCCAGCAGCATGATCTTCTGCAGATTTAGACAGATTTACCACCTCCTGTTGTATCTGCAGCTCAGTGCTGCTGGAAATCAGTTTGCTGAAGCCCCTGAGTGCAGACACAGGACTCCAGCTGGAAGTGGGTGCTCTTTGAAATGTTGGTTTGAGCATCATGCAGTAGCTGATACTTACTCAGTTGCTAGGGTGGCTTCAAAAGGCCACTGCTGTTGACTGCAGGGAACCCCAATCCAGGCCCTTAGGTAGCCAAGTACATTCGATCCCAAACACCAGTCCTGACCATCAATTAAAAACTACATCCATCTGACAGAGCAAAAATGGAGACAGAGTGAAGCCAGTGGCTCACACCACTGGATGTGGGACTGGGTATGCTGTGTCCTGCTCTCCTGTCCACACCCTGGATTAAATTTTAAGCCTGAAAAACCTACTTTGCCTACAAACCATTCATCAAGAGACACAGAACTGAAAAACAACATTATGCTCAAAGATCCTCTAGAGCTGCTGTCTGGCCAAAACCGACACTTGCAATCTGCATAATGGCATATTACTGTGTATCAGACTGTCAGGAAAATACATATTATGTAAACAGACTGTTTCACCAAGTCCAGCAGCAGTTATTAGTCATGCCAATGGAGCCATTAGAAACAGAGCCTTCCTGCAGTTTGTTACAGACATTCCTGTACAGGTCAATTATTACTGTGGCACCTCAAGGCAAATGTTTTGCAAGAACCTGGAAACTCTTGTCTCCCAGCAGAGTCTCTGTGTGACCCCCTGGGAGTTGTTTCTGGCAAACAACTTATGTTTCCAGTGTGCTCGGAGATGACAGTGTTTTTGAGTATGTTGCCAAAGCTGTATGGTTGATTTTGTAAGAACTAAGGTGAAACAAGGATGTTTTTTAGGAATCCAGAAGCAGGGCATGGAGCGACAGCTACTACTAAATGTCTTCATTTTATGCAAGATTAGCCTGTACAGAGCTGTAGTAAATTTAGCACTGGTCTCATGCCTATCATTATGTGGTTATTCCTCCTGTAAATCATTTTGTCTAGCTGAGAAATCCTTTGCCTCGGTAGGATTTGTGCTTCTTGTTGTCTCAGAAATAAGGAACAAGCAGGGCAGGAAGCAGGGAACTTTCACCATTTTCACTTCCCACATTAAAATCCCTAATTCTGGAGAGAACACTTGCCTGCTGGTGGCACAGCAGAAGCAGCTTGCTTGAATTTGTACAGGTGGGAGGGTACATGAT
This sequence comes from Vireo altiloquus, assembly GCA_013396875.1. Taxonomy (NCBI): domain Eukaryota; kingdom Metazoa; phylum Chordata; class Aves; order Passeriformes; family Vireonidae; genus Vireo; species Vireo altiloquus. The sequence goes on from VZRF01008726.1 coordinate 65,045, forward strand.
TTTGGCTTTCAAGAGCTGTCAGGGTCCGTGCAGAGCATGGCTCTCACAGACTGCAATTTGGTTCCTGTAAGGGATATTTTCTACTTGTCTGTCCCATCGAACAAAGCTTTTGACCACAATTCTTTCCATCCTGGGCTGTGTTGGAAATGTGGTTAGGCCGTTTCATGTGTCAAGAAGCTGTATCAGTACCTCACTGTACAAACTCCAACCCCTACCTAAGATCCTGAGCTGGGGACATCAGTGTGATGCCCAGTGATACCTCTGGATGGCTTGGGAAATCCCAGCCTGCCTGCAGTGACCTGTAGTGCTCAGTCGGCTTTCAGGACAGCTGGGTTTTGTTGAGTCTTGTTCACCAAAAAACAAGTTTGGAGGTGAACATGACCGAAAACTAGACGGCAAAGACTAAGACTGGAAGAAAGAGGTTAATTTCTTCAGCAGCATTAAGAATTCTATCAGATACAGAATATACCAAAGAAAAGCAGACTTAGTAAAGACAGGTTTCTGTGACAGATGAAAAGCAAAACCTTCTTGCATTGCTACGATAAAATGCTCTTTGGAAACTCAGTGTGTCAACCAATACATCTCCCAAAGCCATTACATTTTCCTAATTAAAGCTTCAAAAATGAGGAAAAATCTTACATACAGAGGTAGGTAGACTTAAACCAAAGCTTTCTGCCTCTTAAATAGACTATACAGACCACCAGAGTGTTTGTGTCCGGGCCCAGGGAAATACTTGGAATGCAGAAGAGATATGGGTGTCAGATCTGTTTGATAAAGAAATTATAGCAGAGATTTCCTCCTTACATGTGTGAGCAGGACGCCCTGATAACACATGCTTTGCAGCACAGCTCTGTATCTTTTCCTTAGCACCACTTGGAGCAATAAAATGAGTTACAGTCTCACTTTCTCAGACTCAGCCCTAGCAGTTCCTGGAGGAGTTGCAGAACTAGGCACAACAGTGACCTAGAGCTGCAGTAGGTGATAAATTGGGACAGAACAGTGATTTTCTGTGAAACAACCCCACCACAGGCTGATAGCATATTAGAAAGTGCCAATGTCTGACACATTGCACAGTCTTTTGGTCTGTCCTTATCTCCCTCTACTCAAGGAGAGCCCACTCATTTGTCTCTGACTTCTGGGATGAGTCACTGACTTCTGGGACTACCTGTTCCCATTCTCAAATGGCTTTTTAGGAACAGCTTTGGAAAGTGAAGAAAAAAATTAATATTTGAGAAACTGCCATACAGCTGTGGCTCACAAATCCTGGAGGCTGGACAGCTTCAGTCAAATCCCAGGTTTCAGAGAGGCAGGAGGTTGCTCCTGCTACAGCATAAATACAGTCCAGCTGTCTATAACTTGCTAAAATGGAACCCCACTGATATTTTCTCCCTTGACTTTTATAGCCAATTAGAAAAAAATTTCCAAATCTCTTTTTTTTTTTCCCATTGAAACTCATGTATTTTAATACTGAAGTCCATGTAGCAGCAGGATTAAACCAGCATGGAAACATTAGGTTATTTTCAGGTCATCAGAGTTACCAGTGTGAAGAGCAAAACATCAGCCTTTCAGTGCTGGGTCTGTGGCTGTGCTTCAGCTCTGAATTGACAGGAGAAGAATTGCATTTATTTCAAGTGGAAAATAACAAACACAGTAATAGTGTGAAGGACTCTTAGAAACAAGAATGACCAGTGAAAGAATATATGGTGTGCACCATATTTTCATAGCTGTGCCATTTTGTAATGTATGCAAATTTTTGAGAACAGGAGGATGAGAACAAAAAGCAATTTTTTGAGAACAGGAGGATGAGACTTTCTCATCTCAGTGAGAGCTGAGCTCAATCTGAAGCCTGAACACCACTGCAGAGATAATGCTCTAGGATGAAGGAAAGCGTGCAAGGTGTGCGTGCTTAAATCCCATACATGCTCATAAGACAGCAACCATCAGTTTGACAGTTCAGGGCTCACAGTTTGAGTGCTGAGGGGAATTTGATGGTAGAAACCAGCTTTACAGAATATTGCTTCTCAGACAAGCATTGCAAAAACTTTGTGATGAGTTGTTTCCCTCTCTCCCCCTGCTCAGTGCCCTGTTTCCTATCCTACTGCAAAATTTTCTCCTCCTACTGAGAAAGGACACTAATGGAAAAATCTGAATATGCAGAATGGGTATGGAAAGAACAGCATCTTCTCACTCTGCATTGTGAAACTAGGAAAGTCACAAGATGCCTGTTCTCCCTAGTGCAGGGAGTTTTGGCAGGGCACAACAGGAGCGATTCCACACGCTCTGCGCCCATCCGGTTGCATCTCTACCAAGCTCTGCTGGCAAAGCCCAGGGAGCCACTCTCTTGCTGCAAGAAACAGAGCAGATCATAGCACAACAGGACAGAGAAGAGATAGACTGGGAGTTTAGGGGCCACTGCTCTGTACGCTGCTTCTGTGCATCTCTGAGATGAGCATGACAGAGTCCTAACTGCGTCCTGGGAATCCTTATCACACAGCTTGATTTCACATTCCACATTTACCATGTTGAGCTCATGTCATGTTTCCACACAGAGCCGCACAAGGATCACAGCATGAGGAGCAGAGAACCCAAAATAGTTTTCTCCCAATCCCAGAGACAAACCTTTCACAAGGCACACTTTCTGAGTGCCTCCTGGAAGAGGCCAGTGCAAAACAGATAATTTGGAAAGGTGCCGGGCGTTACGCAACCCAGGATTCCACCCTGCATATTTGTGGTTATCTGTACACAAGGCATCTTTTCTGCAGAAGGTCTGGAGCAGGGGAAGTGTGTGCTGTTTTCATGTTGTGACCCTGTCAATAAACCTGACCTCAGACAGAGGCTTGGCTACATATCAGAAACCCATCAGATTTCATGTGGCTTCAGCTACTGTTGGGAGCAGTTTTCTCAACTCTCAGCCCAGGGCAACTGTGGTCTGAGGCGGGACAGGCGCAGAACTGAGTCAGTGTGAAAGCAAAATTATCCCAGGCACTGCGCCCCAGGGTGTGGGGGCCCTGCTGGCCGAATGGGAGGAAAAACCCATCTGTGGGCCTGGTGAAAGGAAGTTAAAGTGTTGGGAACTGGGCTTGGGGAGGAAGTTGTTTGGCCAAGAAGCTGATTTGATTTTGTGGGGGAACCAAAAATCAGCAGGCTGGGGTCTCCTGTCTCGACTGAACCATGGAGAGATTCCCCACAGCCTGCTCAAGCCTGGAGGTGATAAGGCTGTTTCCCTGCAAACTTATCCAGGCTGGAGCTCTGCAGGGACCATGTTTCTCTACTGCAGCAATAAATCATTTTGGCTCTGGCTTGGAAAGCCAGAACATCTCCTGCATGTCACTATGCTTCTTTTAATTAGCACTGGGGTCGCCACCTTTTGTACAATAAGCAGGTGCCAATAGAGAACATCACTCAGACCCAGCAATTCTTCCTCATGTTCTGCATATTAAAATTTTTTAAACTTGAAAGGATTTTTTAATTAAATGTGAAGCAATAATTTACACCTGACAGGTTTTATCATCAGCAAGTCAAAGGGGATGTTTCCTTAAATGTATAATTTTTCAAGAAAATAGGATAAATTGATAGGCTGAATAACTCAGATACAAGCGTCTGGGAAAAAGTAAAAAGGTTTTTTTTTCATTAAGCACAGAAGAACAAACACTTTAACAAGTGTTAAAGTGCTTTCCCTCCTTGCTTACCAGCTCTCTTTGGAAGAGAGCTGCTCTTTTGGAAATACACAGTTGAGAGATAATCACATCCAGATTTAGGAAATAACATTTTGCACAAAATTCATACCGGCTACCTAGTCAGATTATTGGTTGAGTGTGTAGCTATAAATTTAGCAGAATAAATGGCAAACTGTGGTTCGCATATGGATGCAAAGCAGGACACAGACTGCAGCTATACATCAAGTAGAGGAAAGCCTAAGAAACTGAGATTACCAGCAGGATCTGAAGCAAACAGTAAGAAGGGGCAGCTGACACGGCAACTAACTCTTGAGGAGCATATGCAGCATCAGAGCTCTTTACATTAGGAAGAACATTACCAGTCAATAAATAACAAGCCAGCACTGCTTTTTGCTCACTGAGTCTTGTTTATCACAAAGAAGTCAAATGACTTCTCCTCACCCATGGAAAATGTGAACACAGAGGATGACAGGCAATTTTGGGAAGCAACATCCGTTCTGTATGGAGAAACTTGATCTGCTGTACCCAAAATAGCTGGTGTTGAAACACAGACTAGATCTCATCTCGGCAATCGATTAGGTAAAAGGAGGAAGCTCGACTGCTGGTTGGAGCTGAGTTGGTCTCACCTCAGGCAGCCGGGCAGCAGCAGGGCAGAGACATGTGGGCGGAGCCAGGCTGGAGATCTCAGGAGGCACATTGTCAGCAGATAACTCTGTGCCCTCTGCAGGGCTGAAAAGCATTTTTATGGCACCTAGTCCCTGAAGGAAGCACTATAGGAACGCTGGCACCTGTACCTTCATTGGCACTGATGCTGTCGCATCCTACAGGGGTTTGCCATATCCCTGACACACCCTACTTCTGCAGTACCCCAATAGTGCAGGCAAGGGCATATTACACAGCTATATTACCCAGGCTCCCCAAAGAAAACCCTTAAAAAGTCAATAGCAAAGGAGAGTGCTGGATCACAAGTCCCAGTGGGATTATTCCTAGTCTTCTGTTTCAGGCTTAAGTAAAGACAGAAAGAGGAAGGCTTAATTTCAACAAATATTCATGGTCATGGATGTCTCTTTTCCTCTCCTCCAGGCAAAGAAGCCAGGCTGACACACTGTGCATTTGTATGTCCTTCCAAATCTTCCAGTCTTTCAGGTCAGCAGATTCACTCATCCTACCTATTTTCTAGGTAGCTGCTCTTCTAAGTGAGAGAGCAGTGTGAGACAGCTGCAGTCCCATTGAACACAGACTTTTACAAGAGAAAAGGCAGGACAAAGTCCCAGAACAAGAGCGATAGAAGGTGGGTTGTCCAGGGAATATTATCCATGACTCTCCTTTGGGCAGTGCCAGGAGTGCCATTGCTGGGGTGTAACACTGCTGCTTCACAAGCAAGTTAAAAGGCTTGTCTGGGGTCTTAAGATGATAAGAGTAATGTAGATTTTCCAATGATAATTTAAAGACAGTAGCATCAAAATAATAAGAAATGCAAACTACCATAGCAAGATTTTTTTTAAGTACTCTTTCATTTAACTTCATGTCTACCATACATGCTCTTCCTACATTTGTGTTAGAGCATATGATGTAAATAATTTTCAGCAAAAATAATTTTAATTGTGGCTCTGGTCTTGCAAAGCTACTGTATAGGCACAAGATTTCTCTTAGGGTCAATTAGTTATCAGGTCCAGTTATTGGGTAGACAAACATATTTTTTTAAAAAACAAGCCACTCTAAATCTTGATGTAAAAATGATTTGCTCATTTTGTTTATCATCTCCTGGCTTGATACTGCTAACAAATGAGATGAGGCATAGATGCCTAAGAGATACTAAAAGATCACTCTGAACTCCAATTCTATGAACATTTCTCTTAACACATTGATTTCTCATTATTATCATGGAAATATGTATATCATGGAAATCAAGGAAAAATACGGGGGCAAAATAGAAAAGAAAAAAAAAATTAACCCGGCCAAGTAATCGTTTTTGTTGGGTGCAGGTTTTAAGTATCTTTCTTTTGCAGGAAGGCTTCCCCATAGACTTCAGTGAAGAACAGATCTGTTTGCACAAACACAGATTGCACACTGGAGGCACGGAAAGAGAGAGGCTCTTTTGATTACGTGGGCTTCACAGATGCTGCAAATTGAAGCTTGAGACAGCAGGGCTGCTCCCCTTTCACCACGATAAGGCCTGCTGACAATTAGCCTGTCTGCTTCTTCCCTACCCCATCCCTGCTTAGCAATTAAAGGGGGCAAAGGCAAGCCTGTGGTCTCCCTTGTTACGTGTTGGAACAGCTGCTGGGGCTACCCAGGGGTCCAGGTCAATACCAAGAATATCTTTCCTGTAAAGCCAACAATTCCCCCAGGCCTGAACTGGTAATACAGACAGACTGGAAGAGTCAATTACCACAGTGTACAGATGATACAAACCAGAGGATGAGGATCTGTGGGTTTTTAAAGATGAAACAGGCCACCTTTTACTCTGACGCCCCTGCATGCATCAGACTGAAGGACAAACTTCACATACTGCTGAGTTTATCAGCTTGCATTTGGCCAAACGCAGTTATTCCTCCTGCACTGGGGTTGTTCTGTGTTAAAGCTGCTTTCCATAAAGTTGCATTGATGAGCACTAGCTACACCACCCACTTGTAGGTCTAAGAATTAAATTACACACAGGCCTTTCACTAGCTACACCACCCACTTGTAGGTCTAAGAATTAAATTACACACAGGCCTTTGGATCTCCTCTTGGTTTTTGCAGCCAGAGAAGAGATTATTCTGGCCACTTACACAATTCAGCCATGTGTAAACACAGCAGCCCGGCTCACAATTATCAGTTCTGTTCCAGCCCCTGTTATTTACAGGTTATATTCTGATTTTAACAGAGATAAGCCTGATGGCAATGCTGGTGAGGTTTTTCCAGCACCCTTATGCTCACAGCTGGAAAAGCCTCCCCAGAGCACTGGCTTCTCACCCTGCTCCAGTTTCAGATTTTGCTGCCCAAGAAGTCTGCTTTACTGTGTGACAAACCAATCCGTGACTTTTAGGGAAACAGGAGCTTCCCCAGCTCCATTAGGCCGCATACACATCACCCAGCTTTCTGGAAATAATATTTCTCCTCCCAGTGATCAACTCTGAAAGACAGCAAGATGGTCAAAGTAGCTGAACCACTGATGAAAAATGGATTAGAAACCCGTGGGTATTAAAAGATTTTAAAAAGTGGGACTATTTCTCCATTCCTTTCTCAATGCAATACAATCAACTCTCATTGCTCTTTCCTCTGCAAAACCTTTTCCTAACTTCCTAAGAACACCTCGTCATAGTGCAGAGCCTGTGCCCAGCAGGAGCAATTCTTATGCCTAGCTCTTATTCTCCAGAAAATCTCATTGTCAGCTGAGGCCCTGCTCTAAAGAAGCAGCAAGGCAGAAATTAGGCTCTCCAATGAAAACAGCTATTGGTTTATTTGTTTGGGTTTTTATTTCGACATAGTAATCTCCCTACAGGCGTTCTAGGAAAACACAAGAGGAACGTTTCTTCTGCAAAATGTAATTAACATAGTTTTCTTCCTGTTGCAAAGTATAATTGCAATATAAACAGACACATGAGAAGGGGGTTATTTTGAGTGATGGTTATGTGCAGCAAAATACTGTGAAGAGTTTGGTTTGTCAAACTGAAGACAGGGCAGATGTCTCTCTCCCTTCCTGTTTTAAGCCAGTGGTCTGGGAAGGGCTGCCGTAACCTATAATGACGGTCAGCTCACCCAAGGAAACTTTTTTCCCCCAATCTATAAATGCAGTTTTCTGAAGGCTGAACATATGCCAGAACATGCACATGTTTTGTGATCCTGTGAGACATGGCAAACGTTGATCTGATTTCAAGTTGTGTTAAAACTTAAATAAAAACGCCTCAGTTCTGACAAACCTGCTGCCTTTCAATACCTGAGGGGAGCTCGCGAGAAATCTGGAGGGGAACGGTTTACAAGGGTATAGGACAGGGGGAATGGCTTTAAACTGTCAGAGGGCAGATTTAGATTGGTTACTAGGAAGAAGTTCTTTACTGTGAGGCCGGCGAGGCACTGGCAGGGGTTGACCAGACAAACTGTGGAAGCCCCATTCCTGCAAGTGTTCAAGGCCAGGTTGGATGGGGCTCTGAGCAACCTGGTCTGGTGGAAGGTGTCCCTGCCCATGGCAGGAAGATTGAAATTAGATGGCCTCCAAAGTGCCTTCCAACCCAAACTGTTCTATGAATTCTATATACTTTCTCACACACAGCTCACACAAAGGTGTGGAATATTCTTTCAAAGTCAAAGAAACTCCTTTCCTCTGCAAAAGCATTTCCTAAGGACTTGATCAAACATGGGATCATCTTCACATTTCATTGTGTATTTGCAATTGATCTTCAAGAGGCAAAGCACTTAAACCTGCACACGGCTGAGCCCCGGGAGCTGTTGAGAGCAATGGAGTGTGGCACATTGGGACTGGGTAGCTGCAGCCTAGGAAATCAGTGGTGAGTCACCTCCTGGCTGGAGGTCACTTCACCCAAACGGGCAATTCCCTGCCACGTGTCGCCACATGCAAAATGTATAATCCAAGACAGAAACAGGGGACTGAAATAACAAATGCTTCGCTTTCCCCTGGTCTCCAGGACAGGCCAATCATTAAACATAAATGAAAAATTACATTCCATCAGTACAAACCCTCACTAGTAGAAGTAGGCATTTGCTTACTGAACTTCTTTGGATCTGGGCTCTATAGTCATTACTATAAATCTTTTTGAGCCTTAAAAAAAAATCAGTTGCTTTCTATCTTATCTTCTTTATTCACTGCAGGAATATACAAGTGAATATTCTGTCCTCCATCCATAACACAAGACACTGCAGCACAGTGGCCTGGCTGAATAAATCACTGGGGAAAAGGAGACAACAACATTGCACCCTGAGGAACTGCAGACCAGTCAGTCTCTCCCCAGTGCCTGGAAAGATCCTGGAGCACATCCTCCAGGAAAGTATGTTAAAGCACATGGAAAATAAGGAAGTGATTTGTGACAGCAAATGTGGCTTCACTAAGGGCAAATTATGCCTGACAGATTTGGTGGCATTCCACAACAGGATTACAGTGTTGATGGATAAAGGAAGAGCGACTGACAACATCTACCTGGACTTGCCCAAAGCATTTGACACCGTCCTTCACAAAACCCTTGTTTCTAAACTGGAGAGGTGTGGTTTTGGAAAGGCTGCTCAGTGGATAAAGAAGTGACTGGATGGCAGCATGCAAAGTTAAAATCCACAGCTTGTTGTCCCCCTGAATACCAGTGATGAGTGGTGTAACTTAGGGGTCAGTTTGGACAAGCACTGTTTAACATCTTTGTGGCACTCATGGACAATAGGATTGAGTGCAGAGTCAGCAAGATCGCTGACACTACCAAGCTTTGGGGTGCAATAGGTGTGCTGGAGGGAAGGGATGCCATCCAGAGGGATGTGGACAGACTTCAAATGTGGGCCTGTGTGAACCTTGTGAAGCTCCACAAGGCCAAGTGCAAGGTCTGCATTCAAAGCAGTGCGGCCAGAAGGCCAAGGAAGGGAATTCTGCCCCTCCACTCCACTCTGCTGAGACCTCACCTGGAGTGTTGCATCCAGCCCTGGGATCCTCAAAGTGAGAAGGACATGGAATTGTCGGAGGGAGTCCAGAGGAAGTCACAAAGATGATCAGAGCACTGGAGAACTTCTCCTATGAAGAGAGGCTAAGAGAGATGGGGCTGCTCAGCCCAGAGAAGACTCCAGGGAAACCTTACAGCACCTTCCAGTACCTGTAAGAGAGCTGGAGAGGGACATTTTACAAGAGTACATAAAGAACAAGAGGGAAATGGCTTTAAACTGACAGAGGGTAGGTTTAGGTTAGACATTAGGAAAAAATTCTCTATAGAAAGGGTAGTGAGACACTGGAACAGACCAACCAGAGAAACTTTGGAATCCCCATCCCTGTAATTGTTCAAGGCCAGGCTGGATGGGGCTCTGGAAAACCTGGTCTAGTGGAATGTGTCCCTGCCCATGGCAGGGGGTTGGAACAAGATGGTCTTTAAGGTCCCTTCCACCCAAACCATTCTGTGATTCCGAGTTAGAAGGCTTTAGGAGCACATATGACTATATACACATATGACTATACAAATGGTATATACATACAGCATAAATTTTTTAAATTAATTTTCTAGATACGAGAAGATAGCTGGTTGTCTATCAGAATGTACCCCCATCCTCCCAGGAAGGTGTTTGTTAGGAAGGGGAGTTGGAAATACGACTAAATATTTTGATTTCCAGGTAATTGCAAAAAGGCCACTTCACAATACCTGAGGATCTTATGAATCAAATTCCTGCTAAAAGCCAGAAATTCAAACAGTGTCCCCTCACAGGTGTTTCTCGATGTTTTGGCCCATTCAGTCTGGTGACTTTGTTGCAACATAACATTCACAGCTACAGCTCAGCAAGGGTTTCCCAGACTCCTGACCCTTCTAGCAAGCTTTTAATACCAGATTACTCTTCTGGCTCTGTTTGTGAAGCGTGTGAGAGGATTCATCCATTAAAACCCAAGTGACCTGCGTGGTCCTTGTCTGGACAAGGGGATAACACAGGCAAGCAGGTGCAAGGAGGGTGAGGGCACCAGGCACAACTTGGAATTAACATTCATCTGATACTGACAGTGGCCACCGGGATTGTCACAGGCTCACAACCACAAGAAATGGCCTGTCAGGGGGTACAGAAAAACTTAAGGGTTTCTCAAGGAAAAACAAGCAGGAAAATGCACAGAAAATTTGTCAGGCCAATCACTGAGGGGAGGTGGCTTAAGCCAAGCATTGTGTGCGTTGTGTGCAAGGGTTCTGCCTCATGCAACTCCATCCACAGGCTTGTAGCCTATCTCAGTGCACATTTCCCAGACCAAACACCTGCAGGCTTTGGAGAATCAGCCTGACTCTCAGAAGGAGCTGATGTCCAAATTGCTGCCTCTTGTTTCAAACACAAGGAAATGCACATGAATTCTGAGCAGCTTGAGAGGTGTGACAGACTGCTTTGTTTCAGTACCATGTAAAACTCTTAAACCAGCAGCATTCTAGTGCCAGATTGGTGGTTTATGAATCATGTTCTGTCTGTCACATCAGCAAGATGCGTTAATCCCTGCAGCAAAGACTGTTAAAGCTCTCTGTTGCTCACTGAAATGAGAGCAGGCTCCAGCCTGAGCAGTGCTCTACTCATGAAGAAAAGGGGGAGACACTCACACCAGTCACCGGAGAACATCTCTCCAATACAGGCTTTGCCTTCCTGGGGGTCTTTAGTGACAGCTTGCCATTGCAAGACAGAAAAACCCCAAGTAAAAGTATTTCTCAAGCACACACACATGGAATATCCAACAGCATCAGAAGAACACAGTTATCAGTAAGTACTTGTATGTGAACTGAACTGAATCATATCAGCACTTTTTTTGAAACTACACTGGAAACTAATTCCTGTATGGTTTCTGCAAGAAGGGCAGGCAAACAGGGCAAGCCATGCCACACACCTTGACAAAACCTTCCCCTTGTGCCTGGCGTGCTGACAGGTCCCTGGCCCTTGCAAAGGGTCAGAGCCTGCAGCAGGCTCTGGAAATACAGATCCTAAGTGCAGGAAGAGTAAGAAACAACATCACCAAGTCACACCAAGGGACTGGTTAGCAGAAGTGGAGGACCAAAGAGATGGAAAACAATCTAAATACCTCTTTTTTGCCAGCTATTTCTCATCTCCTAAAGAGGACATCACAGTAGCTGTTCTAGGCTGTGCAGCCTCAGGGCTTTATCTGCCCTTGAAAATGTTAGCTTTTGACCTTACCTTTCTTATATCTCCAAGTCCTTAAAAACCTTTGGTCCTCATGGCTATTGGAATTCTTCTGCAAACCCTGAGAAGCAGAATAGATGTTTTGAAAACAGTCTGATACAGCAAGTCAGTGACACAGGCCTGCACAGCTCTGCCTCCTGAGCCCAGCATCCCTAGCAAGGGGTCCCCTTCCTTTCCCCCATTTGACATGAAGTTGTGTACCAGTCACTTTGTCCCTGACTATGTGGTCTTCGAAACAACGGAGAGAAAGCAAGGCTAAAACCAGATGCTGCTGAGGCTTTTGTACCATGGGGCTGAAGTATTTTATTGCTGTCATTAAAAATCAAGTGATTTAATCTCACTGGTGTCCTAAGGCATACCTTGGTTAACTAAATCTCATTTTCTAGTTAGCCATGAACTATCAGACTGCATTCATGCCTTGAAACAAGTGGGACTTTCGGGGATTAAGTGTGGTGCAGAGCTTGCTGTGCCAAACCCACTAACACCTTCCCGTCCTGTCAGGTGTGCCAGAGTAGGTTGCCCAGACAGCGTGACCCAAGACAGTTCCTGGCCACAGACCTCAGTTCCTGGGGCATCAGCCCTTTTATTTCCCACCCCATCATCCCCCCCCCACCCCGGAAGAGGATGCAGAAGCCAGTGCAAAGAGAATGAAACTTTCTCCCCCACCACAAAACTCCTCCAGATGACACCGATGCCCTGCAGTTTCCCTCCACATACCCATGTGGAGAAACACAAGCCCACACCCCAACAAACACCTCAACCTCCCAGCTTGGGGGAAGTTTCTCTAGCTCTGAAAACCCAGGCCTGGGCAGTGTTTGAGCTACATGGAAAAAGGACACAGATTAGTTTTTCCAGTGACCATAGCAATGTTTTTCTCTTTTCTGGGCTCTGGTTTTAAGTGGCCCAGAGCCAGGCAGCACTAAGTAAGCAATAGCAAAGGTATAGCATAAATCCTGTTAAAAACTTGCTCCTGGCTCAGCAAACAGGAAGATAAAACTTCCTCAAGCACACCTTCACAAAGCCCCTTTTGTAGGACAGACTGGTTAGGGCAGGCAGGACAACACGGAGGCACGGGGAAAGCATACAGGGCTTACAGGGAGGGGCTGTGCAGGGTGTTAACAGGGAGTGGAGACATACTCCTCTGCTGGGAGAGGGTAAGAACATGTTACACCTCTTGTATGGCAGCATCTCACCTTAAACACACTTAGCACCCCCCACAGCCCCAACTGGCTAAGGGAGAAGGCACACAGGGAGGTCAGAGAAGGGCAGAGTTTCCTGACACCCATTCATTTCCAGGAGCACTTACTTGTTGCTGGCAAGTGCTGAGAGCAGCAACTGTTCCCTGGTTCTTGCACAGAAAATCCCATCTTGCCCCAGGAATGTGTCAGAGCCCGTTTCCAGTGACCCATGAGAGCTGGGAGGCCACAGCAGACACTGGGTCCAAATGAGATGACAAAATCATCATCATCTCATTGTGACTCACCTCAAGCAACTTAGCTTCAGGCAATTAGCTTGGAGACCAACATCCTTCCCTGCCTGTTAGTCATTTACATCCAGAATACCTTAACCTTGGGGCATGGGAGCTCTCTGCAAAACTCAGGGAGTTTGTCCAGGGAAACTCATCCTGAAGGGTCCCTCCTTAGCTGCAGCATGAACCCTCACCTGCTAAGACAGGACCTGTACAAACCAACCTACAGGTCTTCAACATCAACTTTCTCATCACCAGTGTAGCAGATATTTAATTATTTACAGGGGACTATTTCCCAGCACAAACCATTCCTTTGCATTAATGATCGTTATTCAGACAGATTAATGATAAACAGGAATAAAGGCAAAAATTTTCCAGGCAGCAAATGAGACTCCAAAATATGCCAGGCCGCGGCCACACTGTGTCTCTTGATGTTCCCCCACAGCCTTCCCTGCAGCATCTTCCTTTCTTTTCTATTTTGGCTCATTTCAAAAAGCATCAAAGGAAGCTTGGAAGCATAAAAGAACCACATACAATGAGTAAGAGACTATCGCACAAAACTGATATCCAAGGAATTTCATTAAGGAGTCCCATGACCTCACTTGGCTGAGAATTTTGGACAGGCAGAGCAAGGAGCTAGCACCAGTTTACTCAGGCTGGAGAAGAAAAGGTGAGCACTGACAGAGGGCAGAGCAGGAAAAAATGAAACACCAGGGCAGAAACACATAGCAGAAAAGGCAAGGCTGGAGAAACAGCAGAGGAAAAAAAAGGGTTGAGGGGGAACATGCCAAGAGGGCAGAAAAGCCAGAAGGCTGGCAGGGGAGAAGGCTTGGAGCACAGGTAGCTGAGGAAGCTGGGCTGGAAAAAAGGGAGAGAAAGCAAAAGAATTAAGTTGAATCCACTCCCTAAGGCAGAGTCAGTTATTCAGATGCAGAGCTTAAGCAGAGGGACGGAGCATGGCCCCAAGTGTCCCTGTCCCAACCAGCAGCACACAGCCTTCTGCACAAGTCTGTGGCAGTGCTCTCTGCTGGGGCAGGTCTGCCAGTGTCTGTACTCCTGCATCAACTCTGCCCTCTGGATCTTGATTGCTTAATTCCTATATTATCTCCAAGAAATAAACTTTGCAAGCCCTGCCTTAAAGCTTGGTGTGATGAGCATAAGAACTTTAGAGTGTAAACTTAACTGCTGTTTATGGCACAAATCCTGGTGCTCATGCAGTGCTCTGAATTTCCCGAGGTTCCCGAAGGGTGTCCCTGTTATCTCTGGCATGTGCAGCCTACACTGTCGTCAGGACTCCACTTCAATACAGGCCAACTGCAACTATTTTAGCCCATTTCTCCCAAGGTGGAGGGCAGCAGTGCTGGCAAAGACAGAGGTAAAGAAGTGTTGAGAAGCTCTGCCTTGTCAGCATTGCTGGTGATGAACTCACCTGTCCTTTTTAACAGTGGGCTAACATTTCCCTTCTGTTTCTGCTTGTTGTTTACGTATCTAAAGAACCCTTTCTGGCAGTTTTCGAGATCTCTGGCCAACTTCAATTCAAGCTGAGCTTTTGCTTTTCTAACAGCATCCCTGCAGTTTTAGCAGTAGGAAGAGATGCTCCTCATCCAGGATGTGGGATTACCACCTGACCAAGTCAAAATGTGTTTAACATCTGATAGCTGATCCACATCACCATTTCTCGCAGCAGCATCCTCTGGTCCCTGCCAATCAATCACAACATGCTTTTGTTAGATTTCTAT